>JAULKK010237926.1:0-15426 GCA_032355705.1 Rubia peregrina
TATGATTGATCTAGGAGCCTCTATTAATGTCATCCCATATTGCTTTGATGAGAACCTATAAATAGGTGAACTTAAAGAAACTAGGGAAATTGTCCTAAAGGTCTATCACTCCCAAGCTAGTCCTCAGGGTCTAGTAAAGGATGTTATGATTTGAGTTAGCAATTTGGTATTTCTGGAAGACTTCTATGTCCTTGATGTTGCGCACGATGGTGGTGCACCCTCAATTTTATTGGGGAGGTATTTTCTTAAAACATCAAGGACTAATATTGATGTTCATTCGGGATCACTAACCTTAGAGGATGACATAGATATGGTAGGTTTTGATACTTACAAATGTAAGCATGATTCACCTAATCATTTTCTTGTGTGTGAAGGCATAACCTTATGTGAAGAATTTGATCAACATGAGAACTCTTGCATGGTAGATAATGATGATTGCCTTGATAACGCTCGTTTACCATACACTAAAAGTGTGCTTATCTTATAAGCAAAACACTTATAAGCCCCGCCAAAAATATTTGATGATGCTCTTTGCATCTTATATGATCTTAAAAGCATCTCCAATGCAAGCATCAGATTGGTAAAAGTTACTAGCCACGTCATCATGATAGACCCTCAATGTAAAAAACCATCTCCGGGTCTCTTGAAACCTTCACCCTAACGTGACTAAAATTTGATACGACATTTTCTGTGATACTGAGGCTGTCAGTATGCCTAGTCAGTATATTTGCTAAAAGTTAATCACTATGAATGTGTTTATCTAAATTTAATTGTCCAAAATTTACATAGTTGTAATTTAATTAAATAAATACACAAATTATAATTTAAGTTATAAATTTAAGCAAAGTCTTGAGAAATACCGTCTTTCCATAGACATATGGAAAGACGGGGCCTAATCAGAATAATATGAAGTTATGGTTTTATACTCTACAGTTACTTCAGGTGAAAGATTTGTGTTTTGGTTAGAAACATAACATATTTAGAGAATATATGTTTTACTATAAATATGCAATGTTTTACTAGATATGTTATGTTTCTAACCAAAACTAAGGTACTGTAGGCGTGTGAGTTTACCCAAATAGTTTAGAGTATTTCCAATGCAAAGAGAGTCATCCGCAAAAGTAGGAGGCACTTGGCGGATTATGATAGGGCTTCTAAAAGAAATATAATTGATTTAGAATTAGGATAAGAAAAGAATACCCTTTCTGATTAGTTTTATAAATATCATTTTCCATATTTGTTTGTACTTTTGTATCCCTTTGTACTCACTATATATATATATATATCAATACATATAGCCACAATATTCGTGGGTTATACTTTCTACCATGGTATCATAGCAGGTTCTTCTAAACCTTTGTTTATTTTCTTCCAAATATTATTATAAAAAAATCCTTCTGGTTTTCCGCTACAGTCCGAGCCTTCCATTTGCTCGCCTCCATGATTCTTGCCGTCGATAAGGTTCATCACCACTGAACGTTGCTCAAGTCTCTTGCTCGAACGATCAACGACTGCCGATCGTAAGCTCGTGTTGTGCAATCAGTTCGAACCGCCTAACTACCTTCATTGTTCATGGTGTCCTCTCCGATTTCATATCATTGTTCCGACATCCATTATTACCGACACACTCTACTATTCTTCTCTGATTTCAACCTCACACTATCGCTAGCCTTCTTCTCCTTGTCATGGTTTGACCACATCCCAACATTTTTGGGCTTCAGGTTTTTATGTCAAGCGCTTTTCATTCACGCACGTTTATTCTTAGGATCAGCGTTCTTTGTAGCATGTTTGTTCACGCAGGTTTCTTCTCTAACACGCTAGTCTTGCATCAGCGCGTGTTATCACGCACGCGTGATAAGGATTCACAACCTCCTCCCTGACGCATGTGTATTCATGCTTCATTTTCTGTCTGTTGCTGCTTATGAGCGCACTGCGCGATTCTTCCTTCTGATCAACTACGGTGTTAATGATGTGAGGTTCTGGGCCATGTTGCTTCTTCTTGGTTTAAATTGCACAGTGATCGGTACCAATTACAATGTCAGTGGTGTGAGAAATTTGGTCACATTGCCTTGATGTGTCTTCACTTGGTCTCTCAAGGTTCTTCTCCTGCCTCCTTAGTGCATTCTCCTCAGCATGCTCGCTGGATAGTCGATTATGGAACGATCAACCACATTACTTCTTCTCAGTTCGCTCTTGATCACGCGACTCCGTATTCTAGTAACAATCGTGTTATTGTTAGTAATGGTTCTGTTCTTAACATTTCCCAGGTTTGTCATTCTCGAGTCTCTGATTCCTTATCTTTGTCTGTTGTTTTGGTTGTTCCACAAAAATTTTAAAATTGTTATCTATTAGTAAGTTGACTCAGAATATTAATGTCGTTATTTACTTTGATGATTCTTCTTTCACTATTTCAAACAAGTTTTACAATGATGTTATTGGAAAAGGCCATCATGATGAGAGCTTTCATGTTTTGGATTATGACAGTGCTGTTTTATCTGGTTTGTTCCATCGAGTGCATATAAAGCATATTTTGATCTTTGGCATAGTGGACAGGGTTATGTTGCTCACAACATCATTTCTTTTTTGAGCAAGTATGGATGTTTTCCTATTACTAGAGCAAGTATGGATGTTTTCCTATTACTAGTCTGCTTCCAAAGCCTCATTTGTGTTCCTCTGTTGAGATGGCTAAGGGGAAACATATTTCTTTTACTAAATATAATAACGCGCATCACATTTTTTTTATTTAGCTCATTGTAACCTTTGGGGTGCCGCGCTTATTGTCTCTTGTGTTGGTTTCTCTTATTATGTTATGTTTATAGATAACCACTCTCGTTTCACTTGGTTATACCCTCTACGATGCAAGTTTTATTTTGTCGAAGCATAACTTCATTTTGAGGTACTGGTTGAGAACCAAATTTATGCCTCTATTAAGGTTTTTTAGATTAATGAAGGGACAGAGTTTGTAAAATCTCGCATACGATTTTATTTTGCTTTAAAGGGAATTCATCACTAGTTTTCATGTCCCAACACACTGGAGAAAAATGGTCGAGCTGAACGGAAGCATTGTGACGTCACGAAAATATGACTCTCCATGATTTTCCATTCTGATTTGCATTATCATTTTTGGTGTGATGCATTTATTAAGGATGCCTACATTATCAATCGGCTGCCTATGTCTATTTTATCTGTTCAGTCTCCGCTCTCTATTATTTTTGGAATTACTCCTAATTACTCTAACTTTCATCCTTTTAGTTGTTGAGTCTCTCTGTATTTGAGTCCTTATGTTCCTCATAAGTTGGCGCTCATTGTTTGCCATGTACATTTTTGAACTACAGTTCTCAGTACAAGGGTTATCATTGTCTCAACCCTGCTACGAAAAAGAAATATATTACTCGGCATTCCTGTTTTGATGAGCTCTTTTTCCCAGTTTCTCGTATGGGTTCTGCCACTACCCCTCCTTCACTTGATGTTTCGGCCTTTTTGGAACCTTCATTTGTGCCTTCAGAGGTTTTTCAGTCATTTACATCAGCTGGTTCACCTATTATTCTTGATGATTCTGATTTTTCAGTCTGTACCGAGAGCTCAAGCTTTGCCTGAACAACCCTGTGTATGTTCGCTGACCACTGGAGCAACTTCTCAGCTCATGATGCCACCGCACTCACCCCATTAAGCTTGCCTCCCCCTGCAATCGAGGTTCACGCATCGCTGATCTCCCAGCCCACATCTCCTAACGTGGCACCTCAGGATTAAGGGCCACCTGCAAGCTCTCTGGCAGGGCTGTCTGTGGCCTTTTTGTCGTTGGTTACATGCCCTTTGACACCTTGTCGCATAAGCCTACCTCTCGCCATTCTATGGCACTCGATCTCACAATAGCTCCCTCAGGTAAAATGATTTCTCCGATTATGATATTTCTGGTTTATTGAGCCCATAAGTCTTTGCTCGTCTGTTAAGGATCCCCAGTGGGTTTTTGCCATGGATTCCCAAATGGAGGTGTTTGGCACTCACCAAACGCGCGGGATTTGGTTCCTCGACGTCCTCATGTTAATGTTATTAGTTCAAAATGGGTGTACTGTTTGAAGTGTAAGGTTGTGGCTAGCTTAATCTGCACAAAGAGAGATTGTTGCATAAGGTTTTCTGTAACTTCTAGATTTTGATGTTGATCATAGTTTCCTGACTCACCATTGGATATTGAAAATGCCCTTTTAAATTGTGTTCTTGACTCACCATTAATATGGAGCAGGTAACTGTATACAAGGACCCCATGCGGCCAAACTATAGTTGTTGTCTGCGCAAGGTCATTTATGGTTTGAATCAATCTCTTCGTACTTGTTTTCAGCGTTTTAGATCTTTTTCTTGTTGGCATGGGTATTGTGTGCAGCTCATTAGATACATCTTTATTCGTGTTTTCAAAGGGTGTCTCTCTACTTTATTTGCTGGTTTATGTTGATGGTATTATTCTTATTGGGAATGATGGCCTTCTCAATCGCAAGTTTATTGATTGGATTAATCGTGAATTTAAGATTACCGATCTTGGCACACTGCAGTATTTTTGGGTTTAGAGGGTGTTCATACTTCCAATTGCTTATTCCTTGGTTAGACAAGATAGGCCAAGGATATTTTATTGCGTGCGGGGATGTAAGATTCTACACCTGTTGTCGTTCCTTTTGTGACTTTTTTCACAACTTCTCAGCTCTTCTAGTAAGTCATTTGAAAATCCAATCTCTATATGAATTTTGTTGGTTCACTTCCGTATATGTCGATTACACGTCCCGACTTGTCTTATGCTATGAATACAGTCAGCCATTTCATGTAGGCTTCTACTGATTACCGTTTCAAAGTTGTTACACGGATTTTGCACTGTATGCATTGTACTCTTCTTTATGGGCTTCAGTTTCATGCAAATTCATCCGCTTTAACAATTCTTGGCTATTTAATGCTGACCGGGCTCGTTGTATTGAGACTCGTAGGTTCACATATGGTTATGCAATTTTCCTTGGTGGTAACCTAGTGTCTTGAAGTGCTAATAGGCAACCTACAATCTCATGTTCTAGTTCGGAATCATAATACCGTGATATGGCCAACAGTGTTGAGAAGTTAGCTTGATTGATTAGCCTTCTTCGGGATTTACATGTATCGACTTGTGTGCCTTCTATTTTACTGTGTGATAACAATAGTGCTCTCTTTCTCGCTCAAAATCCAGTTTCGCACAAGAGAGCCAATCATATTGATATTGACTATCATTTTGTGTGTGAGATGGTGTCTTCTGGCAAGGTTAAAGTTGCTCATGTTTCAAGTGATTTTCAGTTTGTTGACACCTTTAAAAGAGATTACCTCATCCTAAATTTGAGTTCTTACGTTCCAAGCTTTGCTTTGCTATGAGTCCACACTTTGCTTCGTGGGGGGGTGTAATAGAGATATAATTGATTTGGAATCAAATAAGAAAGTAATACTATTTTCAATTGATTTTGTAAATATCTTGTTCCATATTTATTTGTGTTTTCGAATCCCATGTGCACATATATATATATAGAATTAGGATCAGGTGAGAACACCTTTGTTAGGTGAGAACACTCACTTATGTGAGAACAAATCCTAGCCCCTAAAATAATTCAGCGAACGGCTGAGATTTTAGGTAATTTCCCTCATCTATATTTTTTCCTGAAAACCCACGAATCTTGGTTGGGTCCATAGTCAACCCATTGTAGAATTAGGATCCATCTCGGTATTCTAAGCTACCCACCTCCATCCTTGTCAATGGTATCTCCTCCATGACTTCACCACAGACCCTGCTCGCAACCTTTGGTTCCATCTCTGCACTCTGATGTCAAGGTATTCTTCTCTTCTTGTCATTATTTTCTTTCACGGTGGCAAGTTCGCCAGCATTAGATCGTACGACGAAGTTTTTGCCTGTTCGCGCGAGAGATTGGTGCCATTATGATGTCGTCAATTATAGATTGGCACCTAAGTATCAATATCCGGCTCAATTTGATGACGGATTCGCCGTCATTAAACTTCTGGACATCGACCATAATAAGATTTTCTTACTGTAGAATATTGACCTGACGCACTGTTTTCTCGTCGGAGCTAGTGCCGGAGCTAACTTGCCACACCACGTGGTTAAGAGAGCGTGCAATTCAGGTGAGTTTAAGCACCTTCGAGCAAGTCGACTCTCAATCCTACTGTTTGACAGTATGTTAATGGTAAATTACATGATGCACCCTTTAATTTTTAATTTTTCACTATTGTCACTATTGCTCTAGCGAAGCAGGACCAGTTCACTCCGCCGGGTTAGCCAAGGACCCAGAGTCTCGCTGAGCACGTGGTCTGGGTCATTTATCACTCTAAGAAGTACACATATGCTCAGGGCCACTTAGAAATTCAGGATGGTGCATTTATCACTCTAAGAAGTACTCTTGCTTCACTTACTATTTGGACATTAGTTTTGTTTCATAATGAAAAAACTAGTTTATTACTTGTTGATTGATATAGATTTGATAGATGTCTCTTTTTTTTGTTAACTTTTGAACATTAGTTGCACGTTTGTTTCATAATGAAAAACTAGATGTTTCATAATGAATAACTAGTTGCACCTCTGTAAATCCTAGATGTTTTTGGTCACGAGTAAAGCATGCACATTACTACATTACAACTTAGAAGAGAATGTTGATTGGCAGAGGGGGTGATTGTCGTTATTTTGTCTATACAATTCTTGTTGAAGTTCTAGTGTGGCATACATTTTGTGATACAAAAACTGACCGTAAGAAGTACTAATTGCAGACTGTGTGAGGATTAATTCTTTTTACATATCAAACAACAGAATGTCCTATCATCCCTGCTCTCTCCTTATGTTTTACGATTTTGTTTAAGGAAGATGTCTAGCGAATAAGCTTAATCTGAGAGTACTGAAGTTTCATTTTTTTCTGTTTTACTGAGCATCATTCTTCAAATGGAAAAAGGCATGATGGCACCATATAACTCTACTGGTTGTGCTGTCTGCTATATGTGTAGATCTTTTGTCTTGGAAATTGAGTCCTTGATGGACTTCTACTGCTGGTGCTGTTGAATATCAAATTGTTTGGAACTTCATTTGAAATGCATAATATTTGCACCAGAAGAAGTTTTATATTTGTGCATTGGTTTAGGGTTCAGTATTTACATTAATTCTCTTCTTTCCTTCTTTCCTTTTCTGATGTCTCCCAACTTTGCAGTGGTTACTATTTTGATATCCTTTAAGTAATCTGGATTTTTGGGTCCTGCTCTTCTTTACTGTGCTGGATATTTACATTTTAATGCAATGATTTGATGTGTTTCTTGTTTAAATACTGTTTTGATTTAAATTTGTATCACCATATAGTACTAGCACATGAATAAACTTGTTTTTACATAGATATGTTACAGACATACTCATGATTAAACAGGCTGGAGGCTTTGACAAGTTCTTACTTGATAGCTTGTATGAAGAATTGAAGATGATGTATCCAGGAGACAACTACAGCTTCAGAATGCCGGTTACAACTCAGGATACGAATATGAAGTGGTAGCACCAAATCCATTCCATTGCAAAAACTAGGGGATCACCGATGCAATGAGATGTAGGTGCATAAATCTAGGTGCTCCTATACCACCTCAGCTTGAGAATCTCACCTTGTCAGAAAACCTGTTTCTCAATGAGAATCATATAATGAAAAAACTTGGTTCTTAAAGTTGAACTTGTAGGTGCTTCGGTTATTGCTTGCAAGTGCTTAAAATGTAATATATAGGTGTTTCTTTTTATAACTCGTGTGTTCTATAAAAATAACTTGATTCTTAAAGTACAACTTGTAGGTGCTTCAATTATCACTTGTAAGTGCTTCAAACGTAATTTGTAGGTGCTTCTTTTATAACTTGCATGTGCTACGAAAACTACATTATACTTAGAGTAGAACTTATAGGTGTTTCAACTATATCTTATGGGTGCTTCAAATGTAACCTGTAATCGTGATATACTATCTCATGGCACTGTCACTAAGCATGATACAAAAACATACAAATATTTGTCCAAATTACTTGGTGCCTACAGTATAGTTAGTAGGTGCTTCAATAGTTTATTGTAAGGGATTCAAATGCAACTAAAAGGTGTTTCTTTTTACAACTTACGTGTGCAACGAAAATAACTTGGTACTTAAAGTATAATTCATGGTGCTTCTATTGTTGTAAGTGCTTAAAATGTAATGTTTCTTTTATAACTTGTGTGCTATAAAAATAATTTGGTGCATAGAGTACAACTAGTGCGTGCTTCAACCAAAATTTGTAAGTGCTTCTTTTATAACTTGTGCGTGTTACGAGAAGTCGAGAACAACTTAATGCTTAGAGTAAAACTTGTAGGTGTTTTAGTAACACATATGTACTTCTCTTATAACTTATCTACGCCACTAAAGCAACTTGGTGCTTAGACTATAACTCAAAGGTACTTCAATAATTGCTTGTAAGTGCTTCAAATGTAACTTATAGGTACTACGAGTGCTACAAAAACAACTTGGTGCTTAGAGCATAACTCAAAGGTGCTTCAATCGTCGCTGACAAGTGCTTCAAATGTAACTTATAAGTGCTTCTTTTAATTCTTACATGAGCTACAAAAACAAATTGGTGCATAGAATGTAACTCAAATGTGCTTCAATCGTCGATTGTAAGTGTTTCAAATGTAACTTATAAGTGATTATTTTAATTCTTATGAGTGCTACAAAAACTACTTGGTTCTTGGAGTATAGCTCAAAGGTGCTTCAATCGTCACTTGTAAGTGCTTCAAAAGTAACTTATAGGCACTTCTTTTAATTCTTACTTGCGCTACAAAAAACAACTTGGGGCATAGACTATAACTCAAAGGTGCTTCAATCATCGCTTGTAAGTGCTTCAAATGTAACTTATAGGTACTTATTTTAATTCTTACGAGCACTACAAAAATAAATTGGTGCTTAGAGTATACCTCAAAGGTGCTTCAATCGTCTCGTGTAAGTGCTTGAAATGTAAATTGTATTTGTTTATTTTAATTCTTACGTACACTACAAAAACAACTTGGTGCTTAGATTATAACTCAAGAGTGCTTCTATCGTCACTTGTAAGATTTTCAAATGTAACTTATACGTGCTTATTTTAATTCTTACATGCTCTACAAAAAGAAAACTTGATTAATAGAATATAACTCAAAGATGATTCAATCGTCTCTTGTAAGTACTTCTAATGTGATTTATAGGTGGTTCTTTTAATTCTTACGAGAGTTAAAAAAACAACTTGGTTCTTGGAGTATAGCTCAAAGGTGCTTCAATCGTCACTTGTAAGTGCTTCAAAAGTAACTTATACATGCTTCTTTTTAATTCGTACATGCACTACAAAAACAAAAATTGATGAATAGAATATAACTCAAAGATGCTTCAATCGTCTCTTGTAAGTGCTTCTAATGTAATTTATATGTGCTTCTTTTAATCCATATGAGTGCTAAAAAATAACTTGGTGCTTAGATTATAACCCAAAGGTGCTTCAATCGTTGCTTGTAAGTGCTTCAAATGTAACTTATAGGATCTTCTTTTAATGCTTACGAGCTCTACAAAAACAACTTGATGCTTAGAGTATAAGCCAAAGATGCTTCAATAGCCACTTGTAAGTGCTTCAAATGTAACTTATAGGTGCTTCTTTTAATTCTTAGGTGCACTACAAAAACAACTTGGTGCTTAGAGTATATCTCAAAAGTGCTTCAAACTTCACTTGTAAGTACTTCAAATGTAACTTCCAGGTATTTCTTTTAATTCGTATAGGTGGTTAAGTTATGCTTGTAGTGTCTATACTCGTGCTTCAAATATGTAATCGTGATTCAAATTATCACATGGTTAGCAATATAGAATATTATGTATAAGAGTCAAGACTTAAACACTGAAAATAAAATTTTGTTTTCTTCTTGTTTCAGTTGCTGGAGAAAAAATTGCATAAAAAATATGGTTCATATTTGTTGGAGATTCTCCAAATTATGCCAACAAAAAATTACAAACCTCATGCGGTCACAACATGCATCAAATACTTACAAAAGTGGATTGGTCAGGGCAAAAACCAAGTGCCGAGTATTCACGGATCAAATGACAGCCATTAGATTAAAGAAATTAATGATTTAGATTTGTTCTCACATAAAAGAGTGTTCCTACATTAAGGGGGTGTTCTTAATATATCAGGTTCATATGAGACAATCTAGTTTATGTAAGACAAGCTTGATATGTGAGAATGAATCTGAACCATTCAAATAATTTAATTTAAGGGTCCATATTCAATAACTAAAATACATTTAAAACACTTTAGTATAATTAATTCTTGCTTAATTACACTTACTTCTGTTATGTTATTATGTATTGATCCTTCCATTTTGGTACCAGAGCCATGTTTATGCAAAAACAAAAGCTTTTAATTCATTTGAATATGAATCAGAAACTCTTTTTTAAAAGTAATAACCTACTTAGGATTGCATCGCTTAGAGTCTGCATTAGGTTGTATGCATCTAGCATTGTTTAGCGTTGGAAATAGCCAAGTAAGACCGTTGGTCAGCCCGTGTGTAAGGGTGGTCCCGACAAGGTGGCGTGGTCCTGATAGGTGTCCCCATCCTAATTCATACTAGAAGTAATTCACTCTAAGTTAGGTTAAAATGGCAGAAAAGGTTAGAAGATTTTTATTCGATGAAAAAAAAATCTTAGGAGTGCATCAACATTGACATCATTATCAACATCTAATGTATTACAAAGTCATGAATTACAACAGATTTTACCAGAACAAGATATTAGAACAGTATATCAACAAGGACTATTTGAATTTAGTAAGTCATATGCAATTAAGATACATGAAGAAATATTTCCAATGAATCAAGCATTTCAATCAATATGATTACTTTCAGAGAAATCAATTAGTCATTATATAATGCAAAATTACAAATTTATTCATTATGGATTAATTCAAGTAGCTTTACATCCATTAGTAAGACTAGGAATAGATACTCCTATATTTATGGCATTAAGAGATGATAGGTTGGTTGACTATAAGGATTCATTATTGTCAATGGTTCAAACTAATGTTCGTAATGGAACTATTAGGTTTAATTGCATACCTAACTATTCGGTAAGTTTAACAGATTAAAATATTATGGACTCATTAAAACTAGATATTCAATTACAACATAATAAAATTGTAGATAATACTGAGAATTTTGTATTAGTATATAGAGTTTATTTCAAAATTTATAAGTCAATGATTCCAATAGCATTAAAATTAGATCCATCCCAAAGAAATGAATCGATATTTTTAATAACAGAATCAAATAATACTAGAGTAGAAACTCCAAAATTGTTAAAATGGGACGAAATAACTATTCCAGAAGAAGTAATAGCAGAAAGACCATTAATCAGGCAAAGGAATAGAAGAATTACAGAATCATCATCAGTTGAGGAACAAGATAAAGGAAAAAGATTAATAAAATTCAGTAGAACTATGTCTAATAGGATTCCATATAATAGATTAGATGAGCCTAGATATTATGTAGGACATCCATCAAGACGTTCAGCCTCAGATATCCCTTCCAACTTTCAAGATGCCAGAGTTAGATATTCTAGTCCTCTACCAGAAATAGTTCCAGATGTAAATTCTCAATACGAATCTCCGACTCAAAGTGAAATGAAGTTTTCAGAATTGTATATGATGACAATTGAGGAAGAATTTAGTATAGACAAGGAATACTTAAATAAGGATGATTATAGTTCATACAATAATAAGCTTAGATTATGGTTTGAAGAAGTTGATATAGAATTATGGAATGAAATAAGAACTTGATTTTATGAAGAACTTAATAGGTTAAAAATAAAGAAGACAAAGTTTTTTGTATGGTTACAGTATTATTTAAAGAAAAATCAAATAATAAAAAAAGAAGATGAATTAAGCAACATTCCAGTCATTAATGTACAAACAAATTTATTTAAGAAATGGAGTTTAGAAAATGGTACAACAATAGGATCTATCCATCCACCATTAAAGAATTTACAAATTAATGTTAATAATGAAACAATAGTAGCATCACCATTCAAGATAGGAAAAGGAAAGCCGGAAGTAGTTAATACGGATGATATTTAGAAAGTTTACCAACAAAATAACTATTCAAATCAAATATTACATACAATAGCTAATCAAGTAGACTTAATATCAGTAAATTTAGAAAATAAAGAAACAAGATTTCCAAATGAAACTACTAAACCTCATTTTCAAGTAGCCTCATTTTCAAAGAAAATGGAAAATTCAATTTCATGGAATAAAAAGGATGAACCTAGTACATCAAGAACATTAGGAGTAATATCTCAAACAAATAATTATGATAGTTCAGATAGTGATTCTCCTTATTCAGATGAAGAAATAGAAAATCAAATAGAGAAAATTGAAGAACAATTTAATTATAATGAGAAAAAAATTGGAACAACCTAAGTTAGAAATTAATAAATTAAGGGAACCAAGATTTAGAAATTGGAGAAATGGTAAAACAAAAAATTATTATCCTAGACCTACTCCACCAGATATTCTATATGAAGAGAAAAGTCAATTTTTTGGCTAGTTATGATGGTCAATCAATATATCAATGGAATGTAGATGGAAAATCAGAATATCAAATATTAAATATTTTACAAGAAATGGGTATGGCTAGAATGGCATATAAAACTAAGATTAATGTAACGGAACCACAAATAGTAGGATTACTAGTAACAGGATTTACAGGACAACTAAAAGGATGGTGGGATAACAGTCTCACATTAGAAGAAAAACAGTTAATTATGAATCATGAGACAGAAGAAGCAATAGGAGAAAGTGATGATGTTGTCTGGACTATGGTTCAAGACGGTTCGACATATTTGATTTATGTTATATCAATGTATTTTATAGGAAATCCCAATGAAGAATTAACTAGTTCAAAAATATGTTTAACGAATTTAAGGTGTCCAACATTAACAGATTTCAAATGGTATAAAGATATATTTTTAACTCAGGTATTAAGAAGAGCTGATTCAAATGCAGCAAAAAAAATTATTACAAGACTACTAAATTTATTTTTATAAAGAATAATAACTAATTTACAAAAAGAATTAGGAGTTGAAAAAATTGATTATAACAGTTTAACATTTGGACAAATATTTGCATTCGTAAAAAATGAAGCATTAACTTTATGTCAAGATTTGAAAATCCAGCATAAGTATGGTCCGGAGAGAAAAGGAATGAGCTACCTATTTGTAGAATGATTCTAATCTATTACAAATCAGATTGAATAAGATTTGGAGTCTGGAGTGGAGTGTGGGTCCCTCAATTACCGGCTGCTTTGAATGTGGATGAGTCTTAGTGATGTTTGGTCCCACCACTATGTCTTATCTTCTTGAGTGGAGTTGGCGAGTCTGGGTCCCTTACCTCCTGAATTATTTGAGTCTGAGTGCTGAATTACGTCACTGCTTACGTCTTCGGAGTTCAAATGGATCTTGGCCCATTGGGCCTCCGTATGGATCTTATGAAGGTACTTTCGGAGTAAGTGGTTTGGGAACCTTGGTCCTTATCTCATAATCTCTTGTCTTCTTGAGTAGAGTTGGGGAGTCTGGGTCCCTTACCTCCTGAATTATTTGAGTCTGAGTGCTGAATTACGTCATTGCTTACGTCTTCGGAGTTCAAATGGATCTTGACCCATTGGGCCTCCGTATGGATCTTCTGAATCTTCTTCTTTGGAATGATCTATCTTGAGTTTTTCTTTTCCTTTGAACTTATGGTAAATTTCCATTACTTGTTGAAAATCAAGATCCTGCACTATTTCCTGGAATTTATTCATGTGTTCTTCTTACTTAATTACTTCCGGGGGCTTTGAGTTGGAAACTGGTTGCAGAGGAATTATTCTTGAGGATTGTTGCAGTGCTACCTGGATTGGATTGTGAATCTGTCGAATGTTGTCTTCTGGACTGAATTGGATTCTTAGTTTTTCTCCGGTTTGAAGATAATGAGTAACTGCCTTTGAAGAGCAAAATTGTGTCTTGTAATTAATCCACCATTTTACTTTGAATTGTCTAATAAGTGAACATGGCTTCTTTTTGTGAACTGCTTGAATCTGGAAACTCCATGCAAATACCCATGGAATTCTAAACATGCTATGGAATAACAAGGGTTTCTTATATTCTTCTATTTTGCTAAGAGTATTGAATGTATTATATCCCTCCATTACCGGTAGAGGTTATATTTCCTCTTTTGGTCCAAATGTGGTGAACCAGTCAAAAAACCATACTGGAAAATCTGCATTGAATTGTTGGTGAAAATTGAAAAACCAAGAATGGTCAAATGACCTAAGAAAGAAAGTTCTGTACCACGCAAGGATATATTCAGTATAATTGAATCCTGGAGGTTCATAGTTAACAGAAAATAGGGTTATGGAATGGATGTTGGTAAATTGGCGAGGTTGGAGTATCTGTTTGATTTGGAATTTTGAGTAGTCCACCCTATGGGGATAATTCTTATTGAATATATTTTGGATTTCAATGGATTGAGTATCAACCAAAATGAGTTCATAAAAGTGTTGTGTCTTTTGAATTTCTCCTGTCATCAACTGGTATTGAGCTAAAAATATCCTTGAAGTAAATAATCTTAATTGAGGAATATCTGGTTCTGTTTGAAAATGTGTTAAGAGTATGTACTCTTAATCAGGTTTTGTGAAATAGCTAGTTGTTGGAGTTTTTTGGGTAGTAGGTTGAAATGGCTGAGTAGGAAGAGATTGAATTGGTTTAGGGTTGTTTGGAGTAAGGACTGTATAGTTTGGGCTCAAAATAGGTGTATGGATTAACTTTGAGTAAGGAGTCAGTGCTGCTGTTGAGTAAGTAAGAGGTGGAAAATCTGCCGAATGTACTTTTGGAGTAAGAGGTTTGGGAACCTTGGTCCTTATCTCATAATCTCTTGTTGTTCTTGAGCTAGAGGAGCTTGTAGAATCTGTGGATTTACTCATGTTTTCCTATAAGGAATTCACGAGTTAAGAAATCTGGAATTGAATTATCTTTGCCTTTAATGAATTCTATTTCAAAATCGAAAACAGATAAAATGGCTTGCCATCTGGCAAAATTTTGTTTTGAAACTAAATTCTTTACATCTTTTTGCAAAATCTCTTTTGCTGACTTGCAATCTATTTTTAATAAAAATTTCTTATTGTAAAGATCATCTTGAAATTTTGAAATACACAAAACAATTGATAAAACTTCTTTTTTAACCGTTGAGTAATTCAATTGTGCTCCTGACCATAATCCCGAATGATATCTTACTATTGACTCTTTTCCTAAATGTTTTATTTTAGTATGCCTCCATAACCTATGTTCGATGCATCAGTTTGAACTATCATGAATGCATCTGGATGTGGAATAACTA
>JAULKK010238036.1:0-15426 GCA_032355705.1 Rubia peregrina
TCGGAGAAGAAGGCCGCGTCGCGGCCTTCTCTTTTTTTGATGGTGAAGTAATAAAACGACGTCGTTTCATTTGTAAAAAGAAAAAAAAAGAGAAATGGATTGGGCCAAAACTGAACCCAATCCATCCGCCAAAGTCCAAACCTTCCATTTTATTTTGTGACACCATCGTCCAAAACTCAATTCGGAGAGGCAGAGGCGAGCCCGTCATCCATCCGCCACCGCCGCCAGGTCCGCCACCAAGTCTCCGCCGCGGTGCTGCCGGAAGCTGCTTCGTCCCGCCGCCGCCTCTGCACGCCGGACGCAGCCTCCCCTGAAATTTTTTTCTGGTTCCGCCACTGGTGTCAAACTAATAGATAAGGGAGAGATTGAAGTGTATGAGAATCTTTTTTTATTATAATCTAAGAGCTGCTTGTCTACTTTAATCCCTGACTCATAAGGTGTTTGGCATCAGAATGATAAGGTGGTTATTACTATTTTACCCTTTAAATTGCTGTTCAGGAACTATGGGTTGACAAAATGACAAATTTATTCCCCCAAGGCTTGATGTTTTGTCAGGCTTGCATAAAAATAGTAAGCGCTTATTAGCTACCCTTGTAGTATGATTGCTAAAGTTGGCCTTTGAAATTCTTTTGAAGACCGTAAAAGATTGTTGAGAGATAATTAAGTGTATTGCCTTATCCAAAAAAGAAAAGAAAAGTGTATTGCAACTTGCAAGCATGTGTCAACAATGAACCACGAGCTTAAATCAAAAGGAAATTCGAAAAATACAAACAACTGCAAGCCATTTTGAATCAAATATATTTACTAGTTAATTCCCTATAGGCTATATTTGAATTTTGCGTCATTTTGTTTTGTTTGAGCATGTTTGAACTTATTTACTGATGGAAAATTTGATTGCCAGCTCTCCATGGGCTGCAACAGGAGGCATGGATCAGAAGCTTATCATATGGGATCTTCAGCATATGAATGCTCGATGCATCTGTGAACATGAGGTTATCTCGAGTCTTATTGCTACCTATAATCTAATAGTATATATGCTATGCATGTGAACCTGTTCTCATTAGGGATTCTTACAATCACTTTTCATTTGGCAGGAAGGGGTTGCATGCTTGTCATGGCTGGGGGCATCCGGATACTTGGCTACTGGCAGTGTCGATGGTAAAGTGCGAATATGGGACGGTCTTTCTGGGGACTGTGTGAGAACCTTCAGTGGTCACGATCATGGAGTTCAATCGTTGTCCGTGTCCGCCAATGGGGATTATTTGGTTTCAGTGTCTCTAGATAATACTGCACGAGTATTTGAAATCGATGGCTTTAAGTAATGTGATTGATTCCTCTTGTAGCATGAAGTCACTCTACCGAACACTGGAAACTTGTCGGGTTCATCTGCAGTTAATGGTTGTATTTTTGAAAGTGTAGTAATGTGGATTTGGGCGTGAGTGATATTATAGAGTCTAGTAGTACTTGGTTTCAGCCGCATTGTTTATTATTTTAGGTTAAAGGGCAAAAATGCTTTGGTACCCCTTAGTTCTTGCATGTGTGCAGATATCCCCTGTTTTTTGAAAGTGCAATTATGTCCCTGGATTTGCACTGATTCCATAAGTCATACCCCTGATACTGTTTTTCGGCGTTGACCTTAACTTTTCTGGCGTTGACCAATTTGAAAGGACCAAAATATCCTCCTTGAAATTTCAACTACTCCGTTGCCACTAGTCGTTTAATCGCTCTGCCATCGCTACATCGGAAAACAAACTCTCGCCATCCATCTAATTGATCCGCCACCTCCTCCACGATGGAAAACACCCCTCGCCAGCCAACAATCTAGCCACCCGTAAGAGAAAGAGGGGCAACCACTAGCAAGCTTTGTATGTCATTGAGGAGGTAACAGAAACACCATGGAGAGCTCAATATGAATTTTCTGTGATTTTTTATGACCTTCACCATTCGTCACCAGAAACTATGGTAGAATCTCAGCGTGACCCCTTTGGCCGACTAGCAACAGATCCAGTTTGACCACGATGAAATGTGTGTTGCTGAGGAAGGTTTCTTATGTTTTTGGGTTTTGAGAACGAAGATGGATTTTGTGTTTTCTGGGTTTCGCAGATTAAGAGGAAATGGGGATGCTGCTAACAAATTTGCGAGGGGATTTGAGAAAGTTTTCTGGATTTTTTATGCAAATTCTGGGCTAGTCAGTGTTCAAAATGGAATTTGTGGGCAGGTTTGTCATCAATTAGAAATTCCGATGAGCTTCAACTTGGGATATCGCCAGCAATGGCAAACGAAAAGCTTCAGTGGAACAGATCCGACCTCGCGCTCAGAATTTATTTTCACGTTGCCCAGTTCGAATGGATATAGTGCAAAACCTCATCGGACAACAAGTTTAGGACCACTCGAATGGTGGAGTTGGATGTTTTCCGGTCTTGGAGCACGCCGGCGTCACAGTTGGGTAGTGGCCGTAGTTCGTCACCTCTCACCTCATCTCCATTCCAGATTTTCATTTTTTCAGGGTCAAAAAAGTCATTTCAGTTAAATCCGGCTAGGATAAAGGTTGACCAAATTTCAAGGGAGACCAGGGGCATAAATGCACTTTTGAAAAATTGAGGGATATATTTGCACAAACACAAGAATTCGGGGGTATGAATGCACTTTTTTCTAGGTTAAAACTACAAATGAAACTCAAGGTTTTGCTATGATAACTGTGAAATTTAAAGAGTAACATATGAAATTCATCCCCATTAAGGGTTTGTGTGCGGAAGGTAAGCGGTAAGGCTACACATTGCTGGTATGAAGACAAGAAATTAAGACTTTAACCTATGAGGTCTTTCTTGCGAGTGTAATTCAGCGAGTAAGGACGGGCACATAGAGAATATACCAACATCATTTATGTAATGCAAATTTGCAGAGTGTATCGTTTTCTATGGGTTTTCTCTTCTTTTAAAGCATTAAGAGGAGGTATTTTGTTACACCGACTAATGATGAGATCAATCATAAAATGAAATTTTAATTCTAACTTTTGGATGAAAATGTCAATATAATTTTGTAAAATGAAAATGTGTTAATTTAACTTTAACTTTTGAATGAATTGTGCAGTTATAACATTTTGTACCATTTCCAACGTTGACCATCAGGGAAATGATTAAAATACCCCTGATTAGTTTTCTAAAAAAAATCTGATGATTTTACCCTCCTTACCATCATAATGTAGAGTTATTTAATCACTTAATTGTTATTTCTAGAGTTATATCAGCACTTAATTATTATTTCTAAGGATATATCATCACTTTATATATATATATAAGGTTCCAAGCTTAGAACCCTATCTTTCTTCACCTGTTTCTCTTTTCCGGATCGACCAACCCAGCTGCGTGATCCAAATGCGAAAAGAAGCCCTAGAACTCTAACATCTGCAGCTGAAGACCAGATACCCTCATCTATCTCAGACATTCGTCGATGTTATAAAAGTCCAATATGGAAAGGTAAAAGAACCGATTGAACAAAATGCAATATCTCCACACATTTTGCACTTTAATATCTCCCCTTCAATATGTTTGAAACTTTTAACTACTTAAAGATTATTTGAATTTAGTGATGACTTACGAGAAATATTTAAGGATGTGGGGAATTCGATTCTCGAAGCATTCTCCCGTGTACTGGGAAACTTGTCATTCTCTATACTCCATAAATAAGAGAAATTCTCGAAGAAGATCGCGCGAGCAATCCAAATGTGCATCTAGCAAAGGGCGACTTCCCTAGACTAAGCATCCTAGGAGTCAAAGGCGGAGGCAAAGAATATATTTGGTGGATATTGGGAGGGAAGTTTTTCCCCTCTACATTAGAGGGCGTTGGTGGATTTTTTTTGTTATTATCCTCAGTAGATTACCGGTAATTTCCTTTCTAGCATGGGATGGAGTACTCTCCAGTCCCCTAGTGGCTCCACCACTGCTTGGAGTCTTATGTAGCAGTCCAATAGAAAACCGAGTGAGGCATTCACTTCTCGACCCGTGATGGAGGTTGGGAAAGGCTGCGTTTGTTTGAGAGTGGGAGGGGAAATGTTTAGCAGGAAGAAGAAAGAAAAATAAGGGGTAAGGGGAAAAGGGGAAAACATGTTTTAATATGAATTAGGGCATATTTTCATGTCATTTATTATTTTTATTTTTATTTCAGGATAAAATGTTCATTTCATTGAATTATGGTCAAACTTTTCGTTGAAAATTGAAGTCAAAGGCGCCCAAGGATAGTTTGACACATACATCAATAAGTTAGGGTTAATTTGACGCTTTCTCATTTTGCAGGGTTAATTGATATTTTCAGCCAAAAGATAGGGTTATTTTAGAACTTTTCTCTAATTTTAAATATATTTTTAAGGTCATATTATATTTATTTTTATGTTGAGATTCATTTTGAAAGGGTTTTTTTCATTGAAGATGCCTCATTTAAATAAATAAAAATAAATATCAAATCACCATATTCACCGCACTAATTATAAAATAAAATAAAAGTGTTTTTATACCCGCAGTTCTTGGGTTTGTGTAGATATATTCCCAATTTTTAAAAAATTACAAATATAACCCTCTTTTTATCTAGGGCGAGCGACTTGGGAGGTCCCTGAACTCCTTCCGTCGTTCATTTTTAGCCCTTACATTTTTTTTGAACACTTTTACCCCCTCAACTAACAAAATTGTTAAATTATGGCTCTTCCGTCCAGTCAAAGCGTCAAGTGTTAGTTAAAATGTCAATTTTAAGGGCAAATTAGTAATTTCACATTTATTTTATATTTTCTCATTTTTCAATTTCTCTTCTCATTTTTCATTTTCTTTTCTTTTCTCATTTTCATTTTTTCTTTCTCTTTTTCCTTTTCTCTTTTTCCTTCTTCCATTTTATTTATTTATTTTTCTTTTCGTTCCACTTTTCCTTTTCTCAAACTCTTTCCCCTTCCCTTTTCCACCTTCTCCTCCTCGACCCATTTCCCCGCCGTCTGCCGCTACCTCACCACCCAATCTCCGTCAGCCAGTCCACCACCACTGCATTCAGTCGCTGATCCCCTCCCCATCCGCCCTACCACAAGCTGACATCGTACTGCCTCTGGCCATCCCACCTCCACCACCTGTTTATCCCCATCGCTCACCCCCTCCATCCATTGACCATGTCAATCTTCCCACCGTCCTTGCCTCCGCCACCAGCACCACTGTCCCCAGCCGTTCATCCCCGCCGCTACCGTCCCAACCCAAGCCATCGCCACCGCCGTCCCAGCCCAAACCGTAGCCCCCACCACCACCATCCCACTAAACCGTAGCCCCCACCATCGTTCTCCCCACCACCGTCATCCTAGCCAAAACCCTAGCCCCTACCACCGCCGTCCCAGACCAAACCCTAGACTAGCCATCGTTCCCACCACCGTTACATGCATGATCTACCTAGAATCCGACCTCATTATGGTTGACATCACCCCCGAAGAGCTTGACCTCCGCCGCCAAAGACGAGGGCTGAAGGGGAAACGCGAAAACATAAAAGAAAAAATGAAAGGGAAATGGGGGAAAATAAAAGAAAAAGGAAAAATGAAAATAGAAAAGGAAAGTTACTAGTTTGCCCTTAAATCCAATGTTTTTTTTACTGAAGTTAATGGTTTGACTAGATGGAAGGGCCACGATTTAGCCTTTTTGTTAGTTGAGGGGCTAAAATTGTTTAAAAAAAGATAAGGAGCTAAAGGTGAACGATGGAGGAAGTTCAGGGCCCTCCCAAGTCATTCGTCTTTTTATCTATAACCTTGGTCAACAAAAGTCATCGCTTGTTTTTTATGAAATGGGTAAAATACCCTCTAATTAAAAAATATAAAATATTAAAAGAGAAAATGACTTCTGTGGTCCTCGAACTATTGTCATCGTTCACCTTTGACCCTTCACTTTCCCCCATACTTTTGGCTCCTGAACTTACAAAACGGGTGAATTGTGGCCATTCCGTTAGGTCAATCCGTCAAGGTATATTTTCACGTTAATTTTAAGGGCAAAACTGACATTTCCCATTTTTCTTTTATCTTCTCTATTTTACTTTTTCCTTATTTTCCTTTCCCTCTTCACTTTCCCATTCTCCCTCTTAGCCGCCAAATCCCTCTCTCTTTCCACCATAATTTATGCCACCCCCTTCTTCGTTTCCGCCACCCTTCCCCATTTCCCTGAGAAACTTCAAAATCCACCGCTGCTCAACTCCCCCTCGTATTCCATCTGTATTCCTCGGAGAATGGCTTGCTAAAAAATGCATGGCCAAAAACAAGATAACATGAGCTGTACCGATCAAGAATCGCTTCAGTTTTCGAGTCTGAATCGGGCAACACAACAATCCTAATAATCCTAGAAAACACAGAAGTAGTGATAGCAGAGATATTGCTCTGTTTCAAATCATCGGCGAAGATGCTAGAGCACCCAAATGTGCTTGTTATTGAGCTAAATGGTGCATTTCGTTCAAGAAGAACATGAAATTTGTTTGATAGCATGAATGGTAGAAATTGCAAGAATTCTATTGCCCTTGACGCGGCAAGTTAAGAAAGGAATATCTCTCACCAGATAAAACCGTAATGGGGGTGGTGAAGTGGGATGGTGGAGTCGGCGGTGAGGTGGTGGTGTGGTGTAGTTAAGATTTTGAGTGGGGGAAAGAAAGGGGGAAAATGATGTGGGATGAAATTGATGAACTGAAACGGGATGGGAAAAACAATAAAGGAAAACTAAAAAAGAAAAAAAGACAAATGACCATTTTATCCTTAAAATTGAGTCTTTGACCGAAAGCTAATGGTTTGTCCTGACGGAAGGGCCACAGTGCATCAATTTTGTAAGTTCAGGTGTCAAAAGTATGGGGAAAAAAGTGGAGGGCCAAAGGGCAAAGGTGAACGATGACGTTAGTTCGAGGCCCATAAAAGTCATTTGCTCTATAAAAAAATCATACCGTCTAATGTACCCTTCTAAACCCTTATTTTTCTTTCTCATCGATCATCCGATTCCCAATTTGTTTTCATCCCCTTCACCACCATTCCTTCCTTCCTTGCCTTTCACCCTGCTCTCTTCCTCTGAATCCCACATAACATGTTTTCATACAAATTGATAATCCATTATCTTTTTTCAAGCAAATTGTTCGTCCATTCTCTTGTTTTCATGCAAATTGTTCGAAGAAACCATCGCACGCTTTTGCATCTCAATCTCCAATATTCTCTGTGTGTTCATTGCCACCGTTAGCATCATTGAGTTCGTCAAACACCACCAACTTGCTACTATCATCCACAACGTGGCATCATCAAACACCGGTCGTGATGATGATGTCGGTAACCACCGGAATCCCGCTAAAGCTACAGTCCAACGGCCCCACTCAGTCCATCCACATCACCAACTTCTCCAAGGCGGTGGTCCTCAGTGTGATCTACTCGGTTGCGATCGGCGGGGTGAGCACCCTCGCCCGCGGTGGAGTGAACCTGATACTAGTCGGAATGTGGAAGGGCTACATCCCAGAGGCAGACCCCATCAACTTTAGCACTTGGTTCTGCTTCGGATTCCGCTCGCTTGCTTCACATTAATGAAATTGAGAGGATGCCGTTCAACCTTCCTGAAGCTAAAACTTTTGGGCCCTTAGCGAATCTTTGGCCTTTCACATCCGCTGTGCTCTTAGCACAGTCCGCCACCCCCGCTCCGATCATAAAAGAATTTAGTCAGACTCATATCTGAACCGGACCCATAGCCATAAGGTCTAAATTTTTTAGACCCGTACCCAAATCAAACGGGTCATTTTTTAAAAAATTAAACCGTTATAGACGGGGTTTGGAGGGTGTTCTTCCCTTTTCATTAAGCTCAAAAGTTGTCAGTAATTTGGCTGCAGTTACCCGAAGGCTTACATCATTGCCCGAAGGCTTACATGCTTTAATATGTTGCTCGAAGGCTTACATTGGTTGCCCATAGGCTTATCTACATTGCATAGTATATTGAAAAACAAGCAATATGAAATCCCTTCCCTCTACATCCACACCCCGTGTCGGTTTCGGGAAAGGCCTGACCCCAAAGCCGAGGTATAAGACGGCCTCCTACTTTTTTGCCTCCAACACCCGTGTCGACAAGAAGAGGTAGCCCTTCGTTTTAACCCCTTGCATAAAACTCCCCCAGGAGTAATATACTCATAACCAAATCCCTCCTAGCATTTTCCTAGCAGCCTTAATAGTATCCCCCAAGCGAGTTGTTGGTTTTTGCCTTCAATTACCTGTCATAAGAGAAGAAGAAAAAAGCAGCACTTTTCCCAAGACGATTCATGCAGCTTTGTGATCCCCAGAGATGTTTTTCAGCATTAAAGCATTTAATCTATTTTGAGACCTAATCATATCCTGTTTAAACTTTTCCTTTGAAAGTTTTGGGGTTATAATTTCATATGTGTTTTCAGGTTCTGAAATAAAGCCTGAAACATCATCTATTTCAGTATAATTTTCCTCACAGGTTTCTGAAAGATTGATGTCACTATTTGCAGTTTGACTAGTAGGACTAGTGACAATATTATGGTCAGTTTCGAAATCATTCATGGTAGTAGTTGCCTTTGCAGTAGAAATATCATGTAAAAAGCTAACATTTTGCATTCCAGATTGAGAAATAGCAGCAGATTGGTCCTTTTGCTGAATAGTAGGCCTATCGACAAGATTATGTTCCTTTTCCAGATCAGGCAGTTTTGAAACACTATGCATATCAGATAAATAAACCAATTCATTTCCATCTGTGGCTAGATCAGAGAGAACATTAAAGCTATTGGCTACAACAGAAACATATTTTGTTTTAGCAGTTAAAATTGCGACATCCAATGCAATATCACTAGAAATCGATTTAGAGGGAACCTGTTCAGATGTCATTATAATTGCAGAATCCTGAAGCTCAAAGATGTCATTCTGTTCTACATTCTGCTCAACTCCAGCATGTTCCAGGTTGAGAGGCTGTTCCGCAGATTCAGGTAAATCTTGTTTCGACAATTGTTGCACCCTATGGACGCATTCATCAGAGACCTGTTCCTCTGCATCTGGATGTAATCCCCCACTTCTTCCTCCTCATATTGGTTTACTGCCTGAGCATGGTTTGTTTTTTCCAGCAGGTTCTGGTTCAGAAGGGTAGAGGGTATATTTTCTTGGTACTCTTCCTGGTCTCTCTTCTGCCACACTGGACCCTTGCATATTCCTTGTAGATTACCTTTACCACTTGTTCTTTCCTTGTTCTCAACAGCAGCCAAAGTAACTCCCTTAGCCAAAGTAACATCAGTCTCAGTAATTACTACTTGGTAAGTTTCAACATCCATATGCTTAGATTTTGCAGCAGTCATTGCTCCTGTTCCCTTCCTGCTCAACCTATTCTTTTTTAACTCAGGATGGAGATAAATACACTGGTTATTGTCATGACCTATGGCTTTACAGTGATGACAGTATAGAGGGAGGTCTTCAAATTCTATTGGAAGTTTCACCACATTATATTCAACTCCATCTTCCTCTATTCCAACTCTAATATATGCTGGCAGTTTCTTTTTAACATCAACTTCTACACAAAGTTTGACAGCAGATGGTCTAGAAAGAGATGTTGTGGCCATATCCATTTTAATGAAGTTTCCTATTTGATTCCCCATAGATTTAATCATAGTAGTATTATAAAAAATACACAGGAACAAAAGGAATTGTTACCCAAACAGGTATAATAAATGATTTAGCCTCGGGAGAGAAATCAACAGTCAATTTCAGCTCCCTTGAAAATCCAGTGACCCTTCAACTAAAATCTTTGGTAGTCCTCTTTCTCTTGGAATTGTATGAGCACATGCCTGAAATTAATTGAACCGAGTTGGAACTTCCCTTTAAAACCGACAGTCTTGAAAAGCTCATTGAGTGTCTCCATTGAGGGCTTTCCACTGGCAAATTTCCCCCACAAGGGCATTTTGGTAGTGTAGAGCAAGTGATTTTGCCTCCTTTCGAGTTACCAGACAAGCAATTTTCCCCTTGTACATCGTTTTCGATTGAATTTCAAGGTTAGAAGGGAGGGATTCAGTGAGGGGAGGAGGGCGATCGGCTAGAACTTGGACAAAATTCCTTGCGAGCGTTGCCGCTGCGTTGGGCGGTGGCTGCGCCATGGTAGGGTGGTTTTGTATCCTCACGAAAGATGTCGTTAGATGAGTATGGTAATAAATTTGAAATGTGTAAAAAAAATTCTTTTTATTTTCCTCCACACTTTTGGATTGTTGTATTGATTCATCAGAATTGGACGCAGATTGCGTACTGGCATTTGTGTCAACACGACATGGTTACTGTCCAAAATTTGAAGTGTCCGGGTAGCATACGTTCCAGTTATGTTTCAAAGAGCTTGCAAATGTAACTAAAAAAACTTTTGTCATGACGAGGCCATTAACTCAAGATCAGGACACTGAGCTAAGTATTTAGCTCATTGTACCCAATTCAAAAGACTAAACTGTTTTTTTGGTCCCCGAGATACCATCTTTTACCATATTTTGGTCTTCGAGAGTAAAATCGCGTATAAATGGTACCTAACATTTTGAAAGTGAAAATAGTGGTCCCTAAAATCATTTTCTGGGCGGTTTTCCAAGGGTAATTTTACACTATAAAAAACTGGAAAACCGCCCAGAAAAAGGTTTTGGGGACCACTATATTCATTTTCAAAATGTTAGGTACCATTTATACGCGGTTTTGCTCTCAGAGACCAAAACTTGGTAAAGATGGTATCTCGGGGACCAAAAAACAGTTTAATCCAATTCAAAATATAAAAATGTCGCTAAAAAGACTTCCGTCGTGACGAGGTCATTAACTCAACCTTAGGACAATTGGCCATTTATTTTAGCTCATTGTACCAAATTCCAAAAATTGCATGTTAAATTCACACAAACCCTTTTAGAGTAGAAGGTCTTAAGAAATTGCACCAGGCCAAAATCACAACTTGACTTGAGGACTGAGCAGGGAAAGATGGTGCATCCAGACTTAGACTTATATTTTTTATTTTGCTTTTTGAAGAAAATAAGACTAACATTAAATTCATGACAAGCGTGTTCATTGTCACTTTAAGCTACAGAAGTTAGTAGAAAGCTTGTCATCTTTACAGTTAGTTGGAAAAGAAAACTAACAAAAGCTTTTCTTCACTACTGCCCGAAGCACCAAAAAAAAATGCAGATCAGAGAAGAATCAATTTATATCAAATGAGCAAATTGAGTTATAAATCAGTCAACAAAACCTTCAAAGGAATAGCCTGCTTTTGCTTTCTCCTACCAATTAAGGTGCATCTAACCTCATTTAGGTGCAGATTGTAAGACTCTACTGCAATAATAAGGCAGTGAAAAAATTAATTTAGTTAGAAATCATTAAGTATAGAATACAATAAAAATGGATTATTTTTTAAATACATGACGATTAACCTATCAGCCAAATCCATAAACCTATTAGCCAAATCCAAAAAAAGGAGTCAAAACCTTCCTGTAGATTAAATTTAAATATCGCTACATGAAGATAAACCAAACCCTATTAACAACAAGGCAAAACCATCAGAGAAATTAATTTCAATCTCAGTCTTAGAAGATAAACCATAAACCCAAATTTCAAAATCCAAACCAATTTTTTTATTAAAAAAAACGAGGCAATTCCTTTCTAGAAACAAATTTAAATCACACACTAGGAATATAAATCCATTAACCCTAAATCAATAAACGAAAAGAAGCAAAACCTTTCTGGATGTTGTAGTCGGCGAGAGTATGTCCATCCTCGAATTGCTTTCCGGCGAAAATCAACCTCTGGTGATCCGGACGAATCCCTAAATCAACAAACGAACACATTAATCAACATACAAACACATTAATCAACAAACGAACGCATTAATCAACAAACGAACACATAAATCAACAAACTGATCCCCTTGATCCCCTTCAAGGAGATGATGTACAGGTTCTTCGCTCCGATGAACAAGAAAAATGCGAAGAAGTTAGTTTAAACGTTAAATCAAACACCTATACTACATAAAACAAACTCGGCGTCCCTGTTTGAAAATCAACACAAGCACCATGATCTTAAGAAAACCCTGATGGAGAGAAATTGAGAAACAAACTGAAAGAAAAATAGACGGGTGGCGAGTTGCGGATTTGAAGGAGGGGAAAACGACGAGAATGAGGAAACATGGATTGCCGGATGGAAGACGACCATGATCTGGAACTGGAAGCTCAGAAATGGAGCTCTGACAAATTATGAGGAATTATGGCAGTCTGGGAAGTGTCAGAATTTGGGTCAATCACGCCGGATTTTGAGGAATTGGGCTGCTCATCCAGAGAGACGTGAGGAATACTCCATGCTGGAGTAGCCAATGAAACGATGGAGTAGGCAGAAAAACAATTAAATATTGGACGACGAAAACCGAACGACGAAAATTTACTATTCATGAAATGTTTCCCCTTTTCTAGGTTCCATATAGATAAATACCTTATAACCGAATTCGACATGGATTTGAATTGCTTTGATTCGTTGACGATCAAATGCAGAGAAGGCATAGGCTTTTAATCGCCCAATTTCCACTAGTGACCTTACATTCATATGTGTCTGAATGCAAACATACAAATTGCCCCACTTGTTAATTGGCGCAAATGTGAGTACTCTCCGTCCCACCCAAATCTGTACAGAATCTTTTTTTAGTAAAAAATGTTGAACTTTAACCACATATTTGTATAAGTACATGAACAATAATTTCATTGTATGAGATTAGAGCTGTCAATCTCTAACCCGAACCGAGAACCCGATCCGTACAGACATGACCGAATCAACCCAATATCCGATCTTATCCGAGAAATATTGACCCGAACCCGACTTGACACGACTGCACTCAACCCAAAATCCAATTTTGATCCGAGAAATATTGACCTGTACCCAAACTCGACACGACCGAATTTAACCCGAAACCTAAATATGACCCAATAAGCTGGACCCGAACCCGACCTAGACACGAACCCGGGATCAACCCAAACCCGATCCAACCCGAACCCGATCCAACCCGAACCTAATACCCAATAAATCAACTATATAACCTTACGTGTAATCAACTCATAACAATCTGAATACACAAGGTTAAGTTAAAATGCACACGACTAAACTTATAAATCTAATGAATAATATTCAAATAAAGAGAGATGGATAATTAAAATTATGATTTTGAATTATTAATTATAGAGAGTCGACTAAAAATTAATTTCAAAAATCAGTTTGAAAAGTATTGTAAAAATAATATTTAATAAATTATCACAAATTCTTGTTATAGACAGAGTAACTGTTAGATGAGAGTATTTTTATAATTAGTGGGACTAATAAGAATATTTGATATTTAATTTTATTTAGTGAGAGATATATAATTATGATAACCTTTAAAATGAGCTCAACATGTAAATAATTTGAATAAAATATTATAAAAATAATCATTTTTATTGTATTTAATATGTAACGATTTCTAACTAGACTAATTATTTCACTTCATTACGCATATAGTTTTCCTTAGATGACTAGACTTCAAAATTGTAAATAAAATTATTTATTTTTAATTTAAATTTAAAACACAAAAGAGGTACATAAAAGTAATCCTAATTTTTTAATTAATAATACCGAGCAGCGCGCGGTGGGACTTCACTAGTTTTTTTATTTTTTTTAAATAGAATCAAAATATTTATTACAAAACAAAATGACACTAAAGTTTTTTTAAAAGTGAATTGAATTCAATGAATACGCAACACTGCTATTCAACTAAGACAGTAGGCACAAAAGCACTTCTAACATATTTATGGGAAATTATGCTATGGCCCAAAAATATGTTACGACATTATCCTTCTCTCCAAAATACATAATTTTTTTATTCTTGCATATATATAGAAATAGATAACAAATGTTTTTTGGTGAAATGTTGGAAAGTGCTTCTATATGTTCTAGAGTAAATTAAAGTTGATTACTTAGAAGTAAGAAAGTGAATCGAAAAGAATTATGAATATGTTCTTGTACCCAATTGTTGATAAATATTTTGTTACGGACTTAAAAATTACAATGGGGTATATAGCTATCATCACATTTGAGTGGATTTCAATTTGGAGTTACGAGTAAAGTTTTTACTTTTTGCACTTAGGTCCCTCCAAGAAAGTTGAAATTGTCAATTTAAAAAAATTGGCATACCAAAATGAAATTCAATAATGTATGATTGCAAATTTGTGATTTGGGCATGGATGGATGAGCATAAGGGTCTTGGCAGTCAACATTGAATACTTCTACATAGTCTTGAAAAATTACACTGTGATCCAAAATTGTGTTACCCCATTATCCGTTACTCCAAAATACGTTAGTTTTGTTATTCTTGCCTAAATATATAAATATTAAATTAATTAATTTTTTGGTGAAATGTTGGTAAGTGTTAATACATGTTATAGAGTAATTTAAAGTTGATTACTTCGAAGTAAGAAAAGGAAATAAAAAATGATTACGGGTATGTTCTTATCCTCGATTGTAGATAAATATTTTATTAAATATTTGAAAAATACAATGGGTGTATAGCTTAGCATCACTTTCGAGCGGATTTCAATTTGGAGTTACGAGTAAAGTTTTTACTTTTTGAACTTAGGTCCCTCCAAGAAAGTTGGAGTTCTCGAATCACGAAATTGGCTACACCAAAATGAAATTCAATGATATATGATTGCGAATTTGAAATTTGGGCATGTATGGTTGAACAGAAGCGCCTCGAAAGTCAACATTGATTACTTCTGCACAGTTTTGAAAAATTACAATGTGGTAAAAAATTGTGTTACCCCATTATCCATTGCTCCAAAATACATGAGTTTTTTTATTGTCGCCAAAATATAAAATATTAAATAAATCAATTTTTTGGTGAAATTTTGGATAACGCTAGTATATGTTTTAGAGTAACTCATACTGTAAACCCATTTTTCAAAACTTTTTTCCTATTCTAACTTGTAAATTTTGGAAATTTTTCTATGTATCGAGCACTGGTAATCGTCAACAAATCGATGCCTATAAAATTATAAGTAACTGTGTGGGGTTGCTTCAAAGTATTATTTAATTTTTTTAATTAAATGCAATCCTAGCACCGTTTTAGGTGCAAGATATTTTGCCACCCCAATTTTAATTGTAAAAATTACTATTCTGGTAATAGGCACTGGTATTACATTTTTTTATCGATAGGCACCTGTATCTAGCACCGGTATTCAGTGAACCGGTGCTGGATTTATTCATAGGCACCAGTACTTTGTTTCATTTATCAAATTACCGGTGCCTATGAATTTTCTAACACCGATATTGCTCTCCCAACAATTACATAACGCGCCCCATTTTCAGTAATGTATAAATAAAATTTACCAGTTACAACGAAACAAAACATGATAATAGTGCAGTTGTAACAATACTAT
>JAULKK010238142.1:0-15424 GCA_032355705.1 Rubia peregrina
ACAATGCTAACCGTATTGTTGGCCATAGAAATACTGTATAAATACAAAATTAAAAATCAGACATGTAATCCATAAATACGGCTTCCTAGTTCCCCATCCACATATTAATATTCACAAATAATACACACAATTAAGAGAACACTGATAACACATTCAAATCAGTGTAACATATCACAACATTTCACATACGCATCAAGGAAAAGAAAATGTACCTCTTCTCGAAAATGTCCAGAATTACAGCAGCAACCTAAACACATGGGACAAACAATTAGACAACATTGTTCATACATTTCGATGGGAATAATTTCAAACAACAATCAAAACCCAATTCACACAGAAATTAAAACCCAAACCCCCAATTCTAACAAAAATCCAACCCTAAACTCCCAATGCCAAGTCCCGAGACAATATACCTTAACGCCGTTTGCCGGAAGCCTTCAAGGGCCAAGTTTGATGTCGATTACGCTCCCTGAGCTCAGCCCACACGCAGTCCACCGTGATTTTGGATTCTGCCATCCACCGTGAATGAACTGGAGGAGAAGCTCACGGTTTTGTTTTAACACAGTGAAGTCGATGTCTCGTATGTCGACTTTAAAGTCGATATTTTGTATGTCGACTTTGAAGTCGAAATTTCGTATATCGACTTAGAAGTCAAAATTTCTATTCTCGATTTTAAAGTTGATTTTTGAAATATCGACTATCCCACTTCTGGAAATTAAAAAAATGGCATTTCGGTCATATTAGCCCATGCCACTGCTACAGTGGGAATTCGCCCAGAATTTGGCAACAGGTGCCTGAAACAGGTGTTATACGTAAATACGAGCACCGGTACCAATGGAGGGTGTGTAGGGGACTGGTGCTGGGAAGGTTTAAACTGCACAATAGTGTCTTTGGCAGCCAAAAAAATTTGGGGGAAAATAATAGCACCGGTTCAAAGCAGTCAACCAGTGCCTATGTAAATTATAGCACCGGATTTCCTAAGACCGGTGCCCAAAAAATGAGGCCCAAGATGGAGGATAATAATTATGTTGTGTGTTCAGCACCGATTTTAGTTAGAACAAAGAACTGGTGCTGAACTTAGTCATTTAGGGGGGGTATTTTTTGTTGCTAAAAAATAAAGTCTATGCTCTGTTTCACGTAAGGCACCGGGTTTTGCTCACACAACATCAGATTCTAGACTGGTACAGTGTACTTACAATACATTATTTGACTTAGCTCACGGGTTGCAAACTTGATTTTAAAAAACTATTCGAGGCAGCTGTAAGCAACTGTTTTCCCAAAAAATAGGCATCGGTTTATCAAAATTCAGCACCGGTCCTTGAACCGGTGCAGCGTACTTAGCATAAATATTTTCAGTTTGCTCTCGAGTTGGCAAACTGTTCTGGAGAAATAGTTGCCTTTGCTTATGTTGGCACCGGTATTTTATTTTCATCACCGGTTTTTTAACAGGTGTTGTGAATGAATCTAAAAAAGTCACCGTTAAACAATCTGAAGCAGCTGCTTTGTGTTCATATAAGCACCAGTTTTAACCTTTACAGCACCAGTTTTATGACCGATGTTGTATACTTAGAAATTTTTCACAAGTTTGCTCTCGGGCTGGGAGAAATGACCAAAAAATTAATTCAAAGCAGCTTTGGGCAGCTTCTTATTTGATTTCTGGCACCAGTTTACAAGCTTCATTCTGGTGTTAATGATTTTAAGTTCGAAATAATACTGTATTGTTGTATTCCATTCTCATTTTCGATCTTCCATTTCTAATTCTTGGAGAGGAAATCTAACCAATCTTCCCAATTGGTTCAAAATCTCAAACTCTGCAAAGGAATAAGGTGAGTTCTCATTCAAACATTGTCATGAACCTTATTAATGGTTTTCTAAAACAATTGGTTCACTTAGCTCTCCAATAACTACTTTGTTCGATGTTGTAATCACATACATAGTGTTAATGTGTAATAACTACATCTATCTATGTCTTGGATTTTATTGGCTCCCATTGAGCGTTTCTTGATGTTCATGAAAACTAGTATTCTATAGGTTTTTTCTTATGCATGGAAGGTGTTTGTTGAAATGCCTGAGTGAACATTGTAGGATATGGCACCAACAACTCCACTAAAGAGGTCACACAACGCATCCCCTTCTGCTCCAGAGATGCAATCCAACATTCAACTGCAAGAGAAGAGGTTTGTCTCAAAGCAGGCAAAGTTAATTGCAGAAATGTATAAAACAAGGCGACATTGGCCAAAGAGAGGAATCGAAGCAGCTCCACTCTTTGAAATATCTGGGCACTTGGGTGGGAGAAATTGTGTGGCACGCCTCTAATGTTCAACCTTAGCATAATGAGTGAGTTCTATGCTAATTTGCTGTGTTCTGCAAAGTGGTATGAGGCGTTATATCATGGGAAATCGTTCTTGTGACCGATGAATCCATAAATTATTTGTACAGGTTGGAAATTGTTCCCCTGAGCAGGATGAATGTATTGGTTCCAGGTCAAGATCGATGCAGGATTTTTACGAAGCCATAGGACGGGAGATCTTGAGGATGGTAACTAGGCAGGGAGCCAATGCTGATTCTCTTATGAAACTGGGTTGGATGAAGATTCCGAAGAAGCATCTCACGCACGAGATGAATGGATGGTACCACTTCGTAGCATCCAGAATTGATCCCGTCACAGTGACACTAAGGTTCATAGTATGAGTCTGACATGTCTATACGCCATTAAAAAGAAACTGCAATGGAATGTAGGTAGGTGGATGGTGAACGCTTTGAGACAGGGGGCAAAGAAATCAGGTTGTTACGGGTTCTGTGCCCTCTTCTCTGAGTTGTGCACAAAACACGGTGTGCACTCGAAGGTCCAAATTCAATTCTGCTCGGATGCAATCATACATTATTGGACCCTAATGTCAATTCCTAGAAAGAATTTTAAAAATGACAAATATTTGGTGGAATCACAAAGAAAAGTTCCTATTTGGACTTCCTAGCTTCTAAGTTAACTATAGTAAGATACTCTAGGACATGTACCAAGTTCTATTAAAACATGATATTCAATTTTAAAACATGTAATAACCAAAGAATACACAATATGGGGTTATTTGGCCACAAAAAGGAAGGTGTAATTTAGATTTGGCCAATAGTGCTATTTTTTTTTATAAAAAAAGTTCTAATCAGAGGTTTTTCGAGTATCCATCGGACATTCGAAACACGAGCTCTCTTAAATGTTTAGTTGATTTTTTAGTCCAATTGAATATTAAAAACAATGGGAAAAAATGTCCCCCGATAGAGGGACTTAAAATAACTATTGCAAAGTAGAAATGAAATTGAGCACCAGTTAGGTGTGCTGAACTACTGGTGCTGAGGGTTTTTAGGGTTGGAAAATTTGAAAATTATTGTCTATACATGGCCGAAAATTGTAAATTTTTGTCAATTCCGTTTAGGCACCGGTTTTTCTACCGGTGCTGACACAAAAATTCATTTTTCGCCCAACACTGATTGGGCTGAAAAGTTTTCATCCCAACAGTAATAATAATATATATATATATGCACTGGTTTCTCAATTATTGGAACTGGTATAAGACATCGGTGTTGTAAATATAATCCCTAACGGTATTAAGCAGCTTCACAGAGCTGTTTTAATGTTTTATTAGCATCGGTTTATTATAAACAAAACCGGTTTTCCTACCGATGATCATGACTTAGAAAAAAAATCCGAGCTTGCTCTCTGGTTGAAAAGAAGAAGAAGAGGAAGAAGTAGCATCATAAAGCTGCTCCATAGCCACTGAGCATCGGTTCGTCGGTTGAAACAACACTGGTTTAAAAGAAAGAAAAAAACCCAACTAGGATTCATCTACTCCATTGATTTATTTAGTTGATTGAATCTAAACCATTAAAACTTTGCGTATATAAACTAAATCTTAAACCCTAAATGTAACCCACCCTCATTAGCCTCCCATTATTATCCCTCTACCTTCTTTCCATCCTCTCCCTCCTCTTCCACCACCTCTTATCCTCTATCCCGCTGCCAAGCCCTCCTCGACGATGACAATGACGGTGATATCGATGACCCTAGCCCTCTAGATAATGACCCGACGCCGACCACGACGCCGGCCATTCCCGACGTGTCTCACCGATGATGAATCGACAATGCTGCCGCCACCACAGCGTCCACCATTCCCGACGGGCACCATCCTCTCCGCGTGGGTGATGGGTGTGAGATTTTGTTCATTTTTTGGTTTTTGTATTTTTGTTCACTACTGCATATTTTTGTTCACTAATCAGTGTGGGTGTTTATGTGAGATTTTGTTCTTTTTGTTCTTTTGTATTTTAATTATAGTTTGTTATGTGATGTTTGAATTATAAATGAATGAGATATAGTTGGTTGTGGGATGTTGTTTATGATATACTCTAAATTGCGTCAAACAATTGCAATGTCATTGTTGATAATAGTGTATGTGTTTTGTGGTAATGGATTCTATCATATTATATATATATATATATTGATTACACGAGTTTTAGGGGAATAAGATTTATTGTTAAAGTGTATTGTTGTGTATTGAGGTGGTGCCCACTGTGCTTTCACTGTGATTGATGGCTAGTTAGAGCGTTGATTGTAGGATGAACTAGATTAAGGTTTTTAGGTCTCTTTTGCTTGTTTTTGATGATTTCAAGTTGATGTTTATGCCTAGTTTGGGAAGAATTTTGATTTTTCCGTGGTTTATTGGTTGATGACATTCATGCAATGTTCTCTCACTAATTGATGTTTCTTCCATTATCAAAAGTGCAGTATCATTTGCAGAACTCTTTCATTTAAAATGTGGAGATTTTGCAGTATATGAGCACCAAGTAAACACAATGTGTTTAACATTAAATGTTTAACATGGTATTTTAAACATTAAAACATACTTAATGTTAAATACATTGTTAAAACATGGTTACACACACAATGTTTCCTTGGTGCTTAAACATTGCATAAATTCGACATTTTAAATTCTGTTCTTCAACAAATCATAACTATGCATAAAATTAAATGAAAAAAGGCATTAGTTATAGGGCACAGCATGCCTACCCATTACCACTGTTTTGAATTTGAAGGTGTCTCCTTCTTTAATTTTAAACTTGAGGGTGCCTCATTTTTCACTATTTGATACTTTACTTGTAGGTGTCTCCTTCCAATCGCATTAGTGCTGAAACTGCACTTAACAGTGGATGGTAATCGTTTTTAGTTCATCTCTTATTCATGGAATTGAACAAGTGTTGGACATATATTTTGGAGGTTGGCTGGCATATTAATAATGTAAAGTTTCTTATTCTTACTTACTTATTACTTTCATGTAATTAATCATTGAATTATTTTGTACACAATCAATATTTCCCCCGGCAAGAGGAGCGTACATTGGCTAGGAGATAACAAACATTGCTGACATATGGTGTGAAACTTGAGTGAACGTGTCTTCCGAACGATTCAGGATTTTTTTCAAGATTCTGTGCAAGTTTCTTATATGATTTTTCACCAATTTTCTATTGGGGGTGGGCCTAGATAAATTAAAAGAGGAAATTGGAAATTGAAAAGAGCAAGCACCGGTTTTTAAAATAGAAGCACCGGTGCTATAGACATACATCCTCCAAAGCCGGAGCACCGGTAAACCATTAACATACTGGTGTTGAGTTATGTAACATGTCCAGTTTCAGGCACTGGTTTATTTTCTAAATCGGTGCTAGGAAAGAACCGATGATCATTGGAAATGTACCTAAACAACGATTCAACAAACAGCACTGACATCTAACATACCGTTGCTCAAATTATATTTAGATGAGCAGTACAATATACCGGTGCTGAGTCTACATTACTAGCACCGATTTTGTTTACCGGTGCCATACTAACTACGCCCTTCGTCCCACCAGTTTTGGCCTATTTACTTTTTCCAAGTCAAACTTAGTAAACTTTGACCCTAAATATTAATTAATATATTCATAATAAAAATATCATATGAGATATAGTTACATTTATCTTAACATTATTTTCTAAATGTCTAATTTTTATGTGGAATTGTTACATGTTGCTAAATATATTGACGGTCAAATATGATCATTGAAGACCATGATAAAGTAAATAGGCCAAAACTTTTGGAACAGATGGAGTACGTTTCAGCACCACCCTACTTAGGCACCGGTCGACTGGGGACCCAAAATACCGGTGCCACAAAGGGTCTATGCAGTAGTGTATATAAACATACATATTATAAATGTTTAATTTTAGTTCAATAAAGTCATTCCTTTCAACTTATTTCACTTTTGTTGAATTTACATCAGTTCCATTCAATTCAACTATTTTTACTTTGATTAAAAAAATAGCTTGTGTAGATCTCGTACTAATATTTTTTCACTATGTTTAACTTTAGTTTAATTCAATCCATTATTTTTGGTTCTATTGAATTCAGTTCAGTTCATTCTAGTTTTTCCAATTTTACTTTGATAAAAATTAGCTTGCTTTGGTAATTATTAATGTTTTTTCACTATGTTTAATTTTAGTGCAACGTAGTCTATTCCTATTGGTTCTGTTGCATTCAGTTCATTACATGCAAATAAGTTATTTAGGTCATTACATGAAAATGAATTTAGTAGCCCCTAAACAAATTTTATCGTTCACCTTTGGCTCTCCATTTTATTTTCGAACACTCTTGGCCTCTGAACTAAACGAAGTGTTAAGTCGTGTCTTTTCCGTCTAGTAAAACCATAAAGTTCAGCTTCCGTTGACATTTTGAGGGGCAAAATATCTTTTCCTATTCAATCTCTGAATTCTTTGCAATTCGGAAGAATGGCTTCTCGAGTCGTGCAAGATCCGATTTGAGATATCTTCTCAAGCCATTCAGATGTCGTCAACGACAACGAGTTCAAAGTTGAGACTTATCACTCATCACACTCAAGTCTCGAAAAGACACTCTTCGGAATTGAAAAGAATTCTGGGGTTGAATAGAAAAAGACATTTTTTGTCCCTCGGAATGTTAACAAAAGTTAAACTTAACGATTTAACAAAACAGAAGTGGCACACTTAACACTTATGTTAGTTCAGGGGTCAAGAGTGTCCAAAAATAAAATGGAGGACCAAAGGTGAACGATGAAAATAGTTTGAGGGTCACAGAAGTCATTTGCCCATATTGAATATGTACTTTACTTAGTTCAATATATATGAATAGAACTGAATATATAGCTTAAATAGAGAAAAATACTTTTGTAACCTCCAAACTATTATCATTATTAACCTTTGGCCCTCGATTTATTTTTAAATACTCTTCACCATTGAACTAACAAAAGTGTTAAGCCGTGCCACTTTCATCTAGTTAAACCGTTAAGTATAACTTTTGTTGAAATTTTGAGGGGCAAAAATATATTTTCCTATTCAACCACATAATTATTTGTTGTTCTGAATAATGTCTTCTCAAGCAGTGCATGCGGCGCGTGATAAATCTCAACTCAGATCTCGTTGTCATCGACAACATCTAAACTGCTCAAGAAGACATCTCAACTCAGATTTCGCATGGCTCGAGAAGACATTCTTCTGAATTGCAAAGAATCCTAAGGTTGAATAGGAAAAGACAATTTTCCCCTATTTATGTCATCGAAAGCTAAATTTAACAGTTTGACTAGACGAAAGTGACATGACTTAATACTTATGTTAGTTCAGGGGCCAAGTGTTCGAAAATGAAATTGAGGGCCAAAGGTGAATGGTGGAAATAGTTTATGGGCCACTAAAGTCATTTGCCCACTAAACTATAACATTCTTAGTTGCTAAATTACATATGGTAGTTCAATTATAGCTAAATAATGACTGAAACAGTTTCATCCACCACTAATATAAATTTATACAATTTAATATAGAGCAATGAAGTATTTGAATTCATTTACTTGTTCAATTCAGTATATTTCAGCTACCACAAGTGGAGAACCCTTGATTATGAATACAATTTAACAAAAAAAAATCATAGAACATGGAAGTAATTCAAGTAGGAATTTAGAACCTAAATGCAGAAAACATACTTTTTTATGAGGGAAGGAGATTAGTTGGGAACCTTTTGGAATTCAAGGGAAAAGGAACAGTTTTAACTAATTCCGAACTTTGCCTAAATATATATAGATGTCATGAAATGACACCGTTTTGATTCATGAGGAAATCCGCACGGACGTGCGATGTCGGTTGTCTTATCGGTTTGACCAAGAGGATGACCGACGTCAGTCATATTGATGTTGGGCCAACATTCTTTTCGGCCCAATAGCATAAAAATATCCCATCGAATAAGTCTGACTCTATTTCTGGCTTTAACAATTAATTTCCCTCGCGTAACACGGATATTTAAATTGTTCAATCCATCTCTTTTTATATTTGAAGAAGAGGCATGGTTGAACGAACGAGACTAGATATAGTTCATTTTATATTTAAATTGGCCAATATGGTTCATTTTTTATTTACATTATTTACTTGTTTGAAAATGATTAAAATATTTTTTTCAATAGGCAAATACTCCATCTGTCCTAGTTCAAATTGCTTAGAATCTTTTATGACCCCACATTTGCCAAACTTTGACCATATATTTGAGTAGATACCGTATGAGACATTGTCACTCCCTCCATTCATCTATTGTGACACTTCACTTTTTGAAACAAGTTATAAGAAGATGTTAATTGTATGGAGTAAATTGAATTGAAAGTTGGAAAAGTAGAATAAATTGTTGAAAGAACCTTAAAGGATACCAAAATGGAAAGTGTCAAAAAAATCTCAAAGTGTTAAGTGTGCCAAAAAAGTTGAACAGAGGAAGTAGATTCTCCCCGTAACATGCAGTTTCTAAATATTAACTGTGCCGTTATTATACTTAGTTACATATATTTAGTAACAAACATATTTATTGGAGATCGTGAAATAGATTCTATGCAGTTTGAGGTGGGGGAGTTTAGTTTAATTTTGATTATGAAACTGATTTTAAAAATTGATTTTGAATGGTAGGGTTAAAAATTAAGACAATGGATAGATGTGTAAATTATAACAAAATTATAAGTGCATTTAATCTCACAAAATTATTAGTGCATTGAATCAATATTCCCAATAATGAATATTCTAAAAATAATTAACAAATATTTCAAATATTTCAAATAAAAAATATTTTATTTTTATTCCAATCAAATTAATAATTAATTATGCTAAAAACTCACGAAGCTCACAGAATGATGACCCTAAACACTATGGGCCCGAAAAAACTAATAGCTCGAAGAAAGCTATGTCTCCAATGACCGAGTTGTTGCCACCAAGAAACCCCCCACCGAATCATAAATAGAAAAATACATTTTATATATCCAATGATAAAAAAATGTTAAACGAAAATCAAATTACATTTAAGACTTACATACCATAGTGGGGTTAATCACAAAGTTCTTCTATTTCAAAGTGTAGCTTAAATGGGGGGTTATCCATAGACATGGTGTAGTGGTCAACATCAATATCTGTAGGATCTGGGGTCCTACGTTGCGCCCTAAACTGTAGAAAAATAATGAAATTATTACTAATTGTGAATAGAAGTAACCACATAAAATAAATGTAGCATATATACTAAATATAAATTGCTCAACTCGAAATTAGTCCGACTTGATGAATCATCGTCGGTCATGACTCCTGAATTTCATATAAAAGAAGAAAAAAATGTCCCTACTAATTGGAAAATTTTAAAGTACATCAAGTCGATGGGATTTGCAAGAAAACTCAGACTGTGCGATATTGACCTCGGTTCACACCTGCATTCATTGAGAACGACACCACAACCTAGTACAGACCGACATCATATTTAAAAATAAAATGAAGAACAAGTGAGAATAGTCGACACGTACAAACGACGTCGATCAGCTATTGTCTTTGACGACACCAAGACCGAGGGCTGACCGATACCGCATTTAAAATCTCATTATGAAAGACTGAGAATGACCGGCAAGAAACATCGATATTGGTCCGTTCTCGCTAACAACGATTGTTAATAGAGTGGTGACTGACACCACATGCATAGGAAAATCCTATTATCATATTCATATTTACCAACGATTCAAACTCATAACCCAAGACATGAATATTATCATTGAAGTACAGTCATGAAGTAACTTGACTTAAAACGTAAAAACAAAGTTCACAAATTTATATTCCATACAAATTTTAAAAAACGTAAATGATAACTAAAATACATTAAACACCAAAACAAAAACACTTTGAACAAGATATTAATTCAACCAGATTTTAGAACCATTAAAAAGTTCGTTCACTCAATCGTCCCCTTAAAATTTTAAAACAATTCTTAGTTCGGTTCATTCAATTGATTCATAAAAAAAATGTTCATAAAATTCAAATTGTTGTTCTAAATATTTTTCCTTTAAATTTAAATCATCGTTGACGGATATGGAAAATTTAATCCTTTATATATGTTAATTAGATTGATTAAAATGATCTATAGTTTGAGTGATATGTTACGATGACATAAAAGTTACACCCATTTATATATACTTATGTACTACAAGATGAATTTCTAAACAATGACCTAGTTATGTGGCAAAGAGAAAGAAAGATATAGTGATAAAACAGTCTTCAATCTTAAAGAAATTTCCACTGAACTCAAGACAACTTGAACCTATCATATTAGCAAGTGTCAGACTTAACAATCCTCGTTGCCAAGTTACGATCTCGCTAGAGAAATAAGCCAATTAGATAAAATTTAATTCTAATACAATTTACCAATCAACATAATGGTAGTTTAGTAACGAAAACATTCACTGCTCTTCTCCAAAATATTTGGCTCATCTCCATTTAACCCTTCTCATCACCTTACTAAACTAAGAAACTTAATTCGATCGTTTATTGTCACAAAAAATATTGTTTCGTAGATGTTTAGAAATCATTTTGTGTGTATGAAATACTCTAAAAGAATTAATTTGGAAGATCGAAGTAAATCGGTTTAACTGACCAAATCGAAGTGGATCAATTGAAATTACCATAAACCTTTCAAAACGATTAAAGTATACTAATATCTTCTTCTTTGAACATAAAAGACATTCAAATTTAATGCTTAGATATTAAAGACTCATTTTATTCTACCCATTTATATATTAAAAAAACATAATCTGGACATTATTGGAAAAAAAATCACCCATTCAATCCATTTTGACACAACACTTGATCACCATGCCCACCAATACCACCCAACCACCATAATTCGACTTCAAAAAGTCAATGGTATGTTGTTGAAAGTTGTAAATTAATTAAGTTAATATAATTGTTATTATTATTAATAATAATAAAATCTTTTATTTAACTATTTAAATAAAGGAAAAATATTGGGAAAGACCGTCTTTCCATAAGCATATGGGAAGACGAGGATAAATTAGAATTATATAAAGATAAGAGGCTTCAGTTTCAATATTAAAAATTTATTATGCAACGTGCAGTAGTTATAAGTTTATGACCTGATTAAATGCAACTCAAAAAATTTATCTTTAATTTTTTTCTCTAATTTTTAGTTTAAACCTTGGTCTTTTCATAACTTATGAAAAGACCATTTTTCAAGAGATTGACTCTTAAATAAAAGAAAATTAAATTAAATTAAATATATTTAAATAAAATTAAATTCTTTAAATTGTACTCCCTCAGGTCCTCTAACAATGGCACCCTTTGACCGTAAATTTTTTCATTACATGTTTAACCATCAATAACTTTTGTTGTATAAATAATGGACATCATGTGAGATGTCTTTGGATTCTCCATAACATGTAGTTTATGAAAAGTAAAATTTTACAATCCATTATTGTAAGCAACTAAAGTTATCGGCAATCAAACATGCCTTGAAAAAAGTTAGAAAGAAGGGTCATTATAAGAGGACCGGAGGGAGTACAATATTTCGATATTTAACAAAATTATATATTTTAATTTAAAATTAAATTATGTTTTACTAAAGAGTCTGTCCCTTTAAAAACCGCATTTCAATAAGTTATGGAAATACCAGGGACTCAAGTGCAATTTAACCACAAAAAGATGAAAAAATTACGGGTTGAAGCAATTAAAATCCATGTCAAAAAGCTATTTGGATTAATTCACATGCCTATTTGAGTTTGGTTAGAAAGATTACATATTTAGAATATGTTCTAAAACATGTAATGTTTTTGGCCAAAATTCAAACGTTTCACTTTCACTCATTACAGAGTATAAATTCTAGTGGAGATATCTTTATCGGAAACACTACTTCCTAAAACTTTTTAAAACCAAATCTGGTTAGAAATTTCAAGTTACACTTGTACATTTCTATATGTAAAACTCATGATCTTTTGATATAGGATTGGGGTCCTATAAATAACCCCTCTCACCTTATTTTTTTAAAAAAAATATTAAAACTCAGAGGATTTTATTAGGCTTCCAAACCATAATGAAAAATAATACAGTAGTATACAAAATTTGATAATTACATGGGGAACAACTTCCCTGTATGAATAAGAGAAGATTATATTAAAGCAACACTTCGAATCCTTTCCTTTTTGCATCCACTACCCTGTGTGAACTAAAGGAAAGGCCTATTCCCACGGTTGAGGTCTAATACAGCCTACCACTTATTTGCATCCACATCCCGTATTATCAATAGAGGTGCCCTCCCATATTAGCCCCTTGCATATTGCTTCCCATAAGCAATATACTGGTAGAGCAGCAACAATTGGTATCCAATTTTTAGTCTTTTGCTTAACTCTGTCTTGAGGTCATGAACATTCAGCATCAAAGCAAGTGTCATCCAGTAAGAGCTCCAAAGCAAAAGTCCTAGCAACATTAATAAAATCTCCTGTTGAAAGGAAAGTGATGTATCCCTCTTAGTGTATTGCTGGTTTTTTGCCTTCAAGTACCTGTCATAAGAGAAGAAAAATAGCAGCAAGTATCCAAAAGATGATAGAAAGGGCATTTTAAAGTCAATGGTATGGGATTCGTCTAGCATCAAGAGTAATAAGTCCTCTGATATGATTCAAAAAATTGAAAATAGAATGAAAGAGCGAGTTGACCTTTTTTGAACTTGCAACCTTAGCCAAGGAATCCGGCACTCCTTTAGCTTCTCTGAAAGTATGTGTTATAAAGCAATCAACCAAGGACATAAGTTTCCAGATTTCTCGAATTTCATTAGTAAGCTTCCAAGGAATCCTGAAGTCCTTTCTTATTATTTTAACTAGAAGCAGAGAGTCACATTCTATGTTAATGCATTTTAAACCCATCTCCACTGCTAAACCTAGACCATATTTCAAAACAAGAGTTTCTGCTTGTAAAGCATTGCTTTGGCCCAGAAACTTAGCAGCAGTTATCAAGACTTCCCCTTGAGCATTCTGTATAACATATCCAACTCCAGAGTCTACATTGCATAAGGAGGGCCCATCTGTGTTGAGTTTAAGAACGGAAGGGAAATCCCTGAAAATAATGGAGTTTTTTTATCCTTACTAATATGTTTTCTAGTTGAAAAATACAGATTTGTGATCCCTGGAGATGCATCCCATTTGAGTTTTATTTTGTTGACCCCTCTCACCTTATTTTTGTGTTTTAATTCAAGAAAAAGTAGAGTATAAATCGCTAACTTCATATTATTTTATTTAAAACCCATTTTCATATGCTTATGGTGGAAAGACGATTTTCCCCAAAACTTTGTTTTTATTAAATTACAAAAATATTCAATTAGTAAAGAATTCTATTTCTAAATAAGAACACATTTACTATTTTATTATTAAATAAAAAGATGATTTCACTAAAATTTATCATATAATAATTAATTATGAATTTATAATTCATAGTTTACAAATATATTTTTTATGACTGATAGTATTTTTCTACAATTTTTTTATTTTTAAAAGTGCATATATTATTTTCATATAAATATAAAAAAATATTTTTTATTTATCAACAAATAGTAAAGAAACTTATTTTTAATTTTTTATAAATTTAATTTTTAATTACTACGATCCTTATTTTAAATCGTGCACCACACGGGTGTTATCTAGTTTTCATTAAAGTAGGCCTAGAATTTGAGCCTAACATTGTTAAAAGAAAATCTCCTATTATACGAAATAATGAACATGATCGATGTTCCATCAATCAATATTGATAACCGACGGATTACAAACTACAAACTAAACAAGTAAGATTTACCGGGTGTAGTTCAGAAATTGTAGGTAAAAGTTTAGAGGTAATGCCTAATGGGAGGGGAGTGAAAATGTATGAGATTCAATATGCATCTTTATATAGTTGATAAAAGTTGTCGGTCATCAATTCCTGTCAACGAATTCAATTTCCTATAAATCCTATTAATTACCGAATGTGGAAATTTAAGCATGTCTATTCAAGATTTCGAGAGTTGAATTATATAAAGAACATATTCCAAGATCAAATGCATGAATGAATGCTACGAAATTGACTAAGATTTGGATTGCACGACTTGGTCCTCATAGCTCTTATCTGTTCCGATATTGAAACAACGTGTCATTTTGTGGTGATTACTCAAAACTGCCGAATGTTTCACGCAGCCGTCTTTCAGTCTCTTGTGATTGCGAAAATATGTTTTGAAATCTAAACATGTATAGGACGATGGCTTCGTATAGAATTCGGAAATTGCCACACATTGGAGCTGTTAATTCTACACTAGTAATATTTAAATAAATCTAAATATCTATTTTGTATAATATTTAATTAATTATATTAAAAATTACCATACATGTCTTATTCAATAGAATTTTAATGTGAAATCTAAAATCTATACTAAGGAATTAAAAGTAACTGATCATTTTTTTTTATTTGATAATACTCTTGTCAACCGCGTTGAACTCCCACAAAGTCGCTGCAAACATAACTTTCACCAGTCAATAGTAAAACATTTGAAATGACCAGCAATGTAATTATAATATATTTTGTTGTCCATTTTGTCAAAGATGGTTGGCTAACGCCTACTAGATTCTTATGTATTAAGCCAAGCAACTTTTTTTTTTTTGAAATATATTAAGACAAGCAACATATACTTTCGAATATGGTTGAAAACCACCACATTGGCAATCTCGTTCAAGTGCAATGGCAACTCCATCTGCTGACGAGGACAGGGACTACCTCAGCGAAGAGGAGCTCAAGATCACCCACTGGAGGCAGGGGCGGATCTACTATATAGTTGTTTTTTTTATACAAATTTTTACCCTTGAATTTTTTTAATAAAAATAATGCACACATCAATTATTCCCAAATACAAAAAAAATAGTGCACTCCACCAATATATATAATTGGTGCACCACGTATATAAATTTCTAGATCCGTCACTGACTAGAGGTACGGTCCTCCAAACTTTGAGGAAGCCAACAAACTCTTTGAAGAAGGCCGAACCAAGGTATTTCCACCACGTGAAAAGAGTCG
>JAULKK010238251.1:0-15421 GCA_032355705.1 Rubia peregrina
TTAATTAATTAATTTTTGGGATTGAAATTAATTAATTATTATATTATAAAATCTCTTACCGGTTATTCGGTTAGACCAATTACCAAATTATAAAACCGATAAAAACCGATTAACCAGATAGCTATAACCAATATTAACCGATTAACCAATTAACCGGTAAATGAAATTAAATACCGGTTCGGTTTCGACCGATTTTCGGTTTTCCGGTTTTTTTGAACACCCCTACCTACAACCACCTCTGACAGTGGTCTCTCACCATTAAAGGTCCAAACCAAATAGACATTTGCAAACCCTCTCTTGTACAAATGGAATTGCAACAAGCCCCGATCGTCAGTACCCTTACGATTCTTACAATAACGACAAGGACATAAGATGCATTTTTCACGACTAAATGCATGCTCCATAAACTCCCCAACAAAAGAAATAAATTCATCACTCAACAAACTAACGTTCTCATACACATGCTTATGCCTCTCGATGGCGCTGTATATCTCTACAATTTAATCAATGTGCAACAATTTAATTTCCAAAAAAATATGCACTTCTACCCTGAAAATAATTTTATTCATAAAACATCAAGTTACAATCGACAATATGCAACATCAAATTACTACATTCGTACCACATCTTTATAAAACCACATGCATTAAAAAACCATTGAATACATCAATAATACTACATAGCAAACCTATTTCATGAATAATGTGAAGCAACATTACAATGATCAAACATGCAAAAAATATATGGAAACCTATCATTCTACACATATACCACCATAAATGGTAATTAAAACAAAATATAAAGTACCTTCATGGGATTTCATTGATGAGCATTCAATGTTTTCCTCATCCAAAAATTACCATTAATGAATCCAAAAGACACCTTCTTGCACTTTTTACCTGCAAGAAAAAGGTGGTAGTTGTGTATTTAATGCACCAATAGCACCAGTATAAACTACTAATGCCGGTTCTATACTTGCCATTTACAAACTTGCATCGGTAATGTTACCGGGTGCGAGGCCTAAAATTTAAATCTGGTGTTAAGTATTTACGATCACCATGTGTTTTTCTCATCAGCACCGGTACCAAAAATATTACCGGTGCTAGAATTATTTTCTATCATCATTATTTACGTTCTACTATCGGTATTGTGCACCAGTATGTCACGTACCTATGCTGAATATTATCCTGTATCAACCTTCTTGTCATACAGGCATCTTCCTACCATTCTTTACCCCTGCACAAGATACACATTAAGACGAATCTAACACTATTCCACATGATTATATCCTTACTTATATAACAATAGGATTTTATAGTTAAATTTAGTCAATTTTGACTAACTGAATAGTGCAACTACAAGTTAAAAAGGGACAGAATGAGTATCAAACTTTTTTTGGGTTTAATTAATTTTCTTTTTTAAACCATGAAGATCCAAACATACAAAATTTAGACCATCTCCCAAAAAGTCTATTAAAAAATCTTTTCCTACCATATAATAATTTCCCCACATCTAGTTACTCTTTTTTTTTCTTCAAAACTCTCATGATTATGAATTTGGTAGCAGCAGATTCTTCATCATACACTAACCATACCTATATTGAGTAAACAAATGTTGTGCATTCTCTTTTTGGCCACAGAAATAACATATCTTATTATCATTCAAAATACTGAAGTTACAGAGCTATATTTAGTTGGGAGTTTACCATTCATAACAAGCTATAGAAAGAACTTGTGTTTCAGTGGAATGCATTTGCACCACATCACTTTCTCTTTGTATATCCTTGGCTCACTTCCATTCACCATGTTATAAACTTAAGCAAGTTTAAGTTTTCAATCTCTGTTAGTCAATCCTTCAAATCTGGAAATATCTACTGCTTTAACTTTATAAGGGCCTTCCACGGGCAACTCTGAATATAGGAGTATTCGCATTCATCCAGATTCCTACCCTTAAGATAGTACCACTAGTGGAAAATGGTGATTAAAGGTGGTTTTAACGTACCTGAAAAGGCACATTTCAGATGCCTTATCCGGCCCCGCCTTCAATAATATAACGATTAAGAACAGTTGATAAACCACTTTTTATCAGGGTAAAAACCCAGTTCCGAATGTTGAACCTATTTATAAGATTAAAAAAATTCTACCGTGGCAGGTGGCGAGTGGCGGCAGAGAGACCGAGACAGGCTTTAGAGAAGTCGCGTCAAGCACAAGAGCGGCCGGCGGTGCCAACATTCGGCATCGGGGGCATATGCTGTGGAGCGGTCGGAGGCACTGGCAAAACTGTTGGCTGGGGATGGGAGACGGGAGCCACGACATAAGGCGGCAGGTTGAGCGAGGCATGCGGCGTCGATGGATGTGATGTCGGCGGTGAGGTGGTCGCACCGCCGGTAGTCACTGTTGCAGTTGATGACGGAGAAACATCAAACTAAGTGTTGGTTTGTGAATGTGTAGTCTGAACAGGTACGGATGGCACGACAAACAGGAACTGGTTTTCATAAAAATTAGCATCTCTACTGTTGAAGAAGGTGCGTGATACCAAATTATAAAGGCGATAGCCTTTCTTTCCAGCAAGGCACCCGAGGAAAATGCATCGTCGACTTCTTGGAGGAAACTTGTCACGATATCTGGGAATGTATGTAGCAAAGAGAAAACAACCAAAGACCTTCAAAAGCTTGTAGTTGGGAGTGCGTTCATAGAGTAACTCAAACGGTGTACGGCCATTGAGTTGTTTCGTCGGTGCCCGGTTAATTAAATATGCAGCAGTGAGAACACATTCTCCCAAAAAATCAATAGGCAGAGTATCTTGAAAGCTCAAAGCACGAGCCACATTTAACAAAATGACGGTGCTTGCGCTCTCTCTGGCCATTCTGGTGTGGTGTATCAATCATAGAAGTCTAAAAAATAATCTCAAATTCAGCAAAGTATGATCTCAAAGGCAGAAATTATGTATCATTATCTGTACGGATACGATGAACGTAACGCCCAAACTGATTCTTGATCCAAGCACAAAACTCTATAAATCTAGAAGCTACATCTATCTTAGCCACTAATAAATAATCCCAAACAGCTTGGTAATAATCATCAATTATAGTTCAAAAATAAAATGCACAACTAGAAGAAGGTGAACTATAAGACCCCCAAATATCACGATGTACTAATTCAAACAAAGAACTAGCATTTGAAGAAATCAAAGGAAAGCTATGTCTAGTCATTTTTGCTCTATGACACACAGAGCAGGGAATAGAAGATGGTATCAAAGCAAGGAATATTTATATTGAGGAATATAAAATATTACTTGTAATTGTAATTGTAATTGTAATTAGATTAATTTTTTTCCCTTTCTGCGTACGTTTTTTGCACCTCTATATAATCTACCCAAATTATGAATACATATACACATTATTCTCATTATTGTTTACCTAGGAATATAGTCTTATTGGATCGAGTTTCAATATCTAAACTCTATACTTTTTAGATATTTCATGACTTAAAGTAAGTAGAGTTAGGGTGTTTGAACCCCATAATCTTGTAAAGCAATTCATGTATGTAATCGTTTAAAGTAATACTTTCGTTACCTTCGTTTAATTGATGTGACACACTTTCCTTTTTAGATTATTTTTTTGTGAATTTGGCATACTTTACTTTTATGCCAAAATTCCTTCAATTTCATCAACTCATTATATTTTTCTCTTTCTAAATTCAATTTCATCCACTCATTTCATTCACCTAAATCCAAGCACCTAAAATTATGGTGTCACATCCAACGAAACAGAGACAGTATATGGATTTTGTTTTTTAGAGAAAGCTCAGCCGTGAAAATCACAACCTACTCTACTGTGAGTCGAAGGTCGTGTTTTGCATTTATAGTGTCTAGTGAATATCACATCAAACGATTGTTCTTCAACGAATATCGTTTTGATTTTTACTGATTCATTTCACAAATGAAATAAATATATGAATCCAGACAAACTCTTGATAGATATTTTACGGAGCCTGTAAAATTAATTGATTTATTAAAAACTTGTAGTTTACGTTAATGATGAATTAGGAGATTGATTAGCTGTATACCAAGTTACATTAGTATACGAAACAAATAATCAACTCTCAGTCGCTGTACAGCCGTTCCATATTCAACATTTCTACGGTGAAATTTGCATTCTGTCCTTTTCATCACCATAGATCGATTATGTACTTTATTTAAAAACCAATATTTTCTTTTTTTATTTATTCGAAACTAAAAGGCAAGGGCGTTTTTTCTTTCTTGAAACAAAAATATATAATTTATCTGAACTGATTTAAATTGTAATAATTAAAATCTATACTATTTATAATTAAACTAAAAAGAATGAACTGATTTGAATTAAATTAAATTACAATTCAATTAAAAATACTAACAAAACTTAAATTGTCAAAATAGCACTTTCATTTAATTATTCTCCATTTTCTATCTTATTTAAAGTTTGTTTTCTGAACATATTCACCAAACACATTTTCCTACAAAATATATTGTCCACCAAAAATCAGAAATTATTTTCAATAAAAAAATAGTGTCTTTCAAGAAAAACATATTTTTACATGACATAAATTACATATATAGTAATATTGGAAGTGTTCAAATCACACACACACACACATATATATATATATATAAATTTTGACTTAAAGTGAATATTATCATAACTGTTTACTCAAAACTGAATTAAAATAAAGAGAAAATTGTTAAAATAACCCTATATTTTGGATGAAAGTCCCAATATAACCTTACAATATCATAAAAAGCCAACCAAAACTTTGACTCTGCTGACTTTTTAGTCAATTACCATATGGCCAGATATTTTGAAAAAGACGATTTTTCCCTTGTCGAAAAAAGAAAAAAAGACTTATCCTCCCTTGAGGATTGTTATCGACGAAAAGTATGAAAAGGGCCGATTCAAACCCTTGGGGCGAAGACCAGATCTAGCAGAGATGAGGAGGGCCGCGACGAAGGGGGCGGAGGTTAGGAATGAGCGGTGGTCTCGGAGAGGAAGAGGGGGAAGGGCGAGGGTGGTGGGGGAAGGGCGGTAGAGGACGATGCCGACGGTGACATCAACGAAGACGTTGGGGGACAACAGCGATTGAAGGATACTGTTGAGTGATGTTGGGATACAGAGGGGCAATGGTGGGATACAACAATGCGGTGCGGTAGGGTTAGTTGCGGTGCGGGGCTAAGGTTTAGGCGGTGGTAGGGCTAGGGTTTCCAAAGGTGGGGCTGAGCGGCGTGGGGCTAGGGGTCTAGCGGTGGGGCTGAGTGGCGGTGTGGGGTGAAGTGGCATGAGTCATGGTTGGTGATGGGGCTGAGCTGCGGCGTGTGGCGGAGCAGCGTAGGTCTTTGTTTTTCGATGGTGTGGCTGAGCGGCGTGGTGTTAGTTTTTTTGGTGGTTGGGGTTGAGCGTCACTGGGGTCTTAGCGGGTAGGTTTCCAACGGTTGGGGGGTTGAGTGAGTGGTGTGGAGTTTGGGTTTCTGACGGATCAATGGTATTTTTCGGTGGAGCAGCGGCATTTCCCAACGTGGTTGGTTTTCAAGAAGAAGAAAGCCAATGAGCTTCCACGTTATAAGGGGTACAATGGACATCATTTTTTCGTCTTCGGTCAAAGAGGTATTTCCTCATTCCACTTTCATTTCATTGAAGGAATTTGATGGGTCAACACCCGAATCAGAGTGTTAGGCTATATCGGCACAATTTTTTTTGAATGTTAGGGTTAAATTGGCACATACAATAATTAGTTAGGATAAAATTGATAATTTATGAATCTTCTGTCAATTTCATTTTTCCGGTTCCTCCTACTTTCTCTGAGAGACCTAAGCACAAAAGGTAAAAACTTTATTTTTGGATCGTACTCGCATTATGCTTGGACGTACCTGCGATTATGGGTTTCCTCCATATTATAATATCATTATTTCAACGAAAATATTCAGAAAAAAATCTCACAAAGTAATCCAAAAGGGGGACAATTCTCATTACATTAAGATCATAAGAATCACCATCGGTTTAATCTACTCCACTAACTAGAACTTTCCAGAATCACCCACCCAGATTTTTTTTGACATGAATAAGAATTCACAATACAATTTTTTTGAAGAATTAGAAACACTGGAAATCCCTACGGAAAGGCCCTAATCACAAGTAACCTCTAAATAGCAGGTACTCTAACTCAATCATGCCATATACCTTCATTGTATGTATCCTTTAGCCAATCGTCGAATTGGTATGCTTTCCCCCTTGGTCATAGTAATATCTTAGAGTTAATAAATGTCATTAAATAACTTATTGGGCCCTAGGTGAAAATAGTGAAAGTGTTGGCTCCGTGGAGCAAATATTTTTATACATACTTCCCCCGATCCACGGACACCCAAATTTTAAATTGACGCCCCCTAATAATCAACAAAAATAAATCTTCCTACAATTTATTTTTTCTATCCCTCCACCTTCTTAGAGGGCCTTAAGGATAGAGGCAAAAAATTTATTTGTTGATCGTACCCGCTTTCCACTTGGATGTACCTACAATTCCAGGTTTCCTCAACATTCTAATATCACTGATTCAATGAAAAAAATTGGAATCAATTCTGCAAAGTAAGACAGAAGGAGACAATTCTCACAGCATAACAATTATAAGGATCACCAGCGGCTTGAACGACGCCACTAACTAGTACTTTCCATAATTACTCACCCGACTTTCGTATTTTTTCAAGTTTATAAAAATACATGAATCCAAAAATTTGGAGAATTAGGAGTACCGAAAATCCCCGCAGGAAGTCCCTAATAAAAATTAGCTTCTAAATGACAATTACTCTAATTTGATCACAACATCATGCCTTCACTAAAAATTTTATTTAGGCCATCATGGAATTAATATGGCTTTCCCGTTGATCGCACTAAAATTTTTATAGTTAAAAAATATCATTAAATTCTTTGGGGCCTAGGTGCAAATAGTGGAAATGTCGAATTTGTGAAGCAAATATTTTTATACACAGTCCCCCGGATCCATGAAGGCCAAAATTTTAAACTGAGATCCCTCTAATATTAAATTAATATATCTTCCGTCAATTTCATTTTTCACACCCTCCAACCTTCTTGGAGGTACTTCAGCTCAATTGGGAAAAACTTTATCTGTGGATCGTACTTGCTTTCTGTTAGAATGTAAATCCAACTACAGGTTTTCTCGACATTCAAATATCATTATTTCAATGAAAAACATTAGAATCAATCCCACAAAGTAAGCCAGAAGGGAACAATTGTCACTACATTTATAAGATCACAAGGATCACCATCGGGTTGGATGCACCACTAACTAACACTTTCCATATTACCTCCGTGAATTTCATATTATACAAGAATTCAGAGTATTATAAATGCTAGAAATACCCACGGGCCCTAATCAGAATTAGCTTATAAGTGATGGGTACTCTAACTTAATCCCCATCGTGGAATTAATATGCTTCCTCGCTAGTTGTAGTAAAAAATTAGAGTAAAATAATGTCATCGAAAAACTTATTGGGGCCTAGGTGAAGATAGTGTAAGTATTGGGTCAGTGGAGCAAATATTTTCATACATAGTTCTCCGGATCAATGGAGGCTCAAATTTTAAATTGAATACCGCCTAAAAGTCAATTAAATAAAACTTCCACCAATTTTTTTCAGCCCCTCTCACTTTTTTGGAGGGATTTAAGCACAAAAACCAAAAAATTTGTGAATCATACTCGCATTTTCCTTGAACGTACCTACAATTTTGGGTTTCCTTAACATTTTCATATCATTATTTCAATGAAAAAATTAAGTATCAATGCAAAAAAGTTAGTAATAAGGGGAAAATCTCTGTACATTAAGATTATAAGAATCACCATCGATTTGAAATGCACCACTAACTAGCATTTTCTATAATCACCCACCTAACTTTCATATTTATTTTACATGTATAAAATTTCACAAACACAAAAGTTTTGGATAATTAGAAGTGAAGAAGTATAAAGTATACACTTGCTAAGTTCTTGCTTAGTTCAACCAGTCTTTCACTCAGCTCACTCAGCTAGGAGATGTATAGCTGCAAGCTTCCTTCCCCTTCCAGAAGGATATTTTGCTCGAGCCTCTGCAACAAGCTTCTCCAGCAAGCATCTTCCAAATATTTATAACATCATTTTCAGTTAATCTTTTCTGTAGCAGCAATTAGTTGTTTGGTAATTAAGGCAATTAAGAACTTGTTAGTTAGAATTAATTTTTTGCTAATTATTTGAGGTAGCGGGTTATAAATATGATGTACATGACCAGTTATCATTCATTCTATTAATTTTTTTCCAAATTGTTTCTCAATTTCTCTTCCTTTGAAATATCTTTTGATCCATTTTATTAGCTTACTCTCTATACCTACTCTAAGGAAAATTAGGAGAATGAAACTAAACTAGGCTAAACTTAAACCCTAGTAGACATAGGTTTTAATAGATAGTAGTAGGGATTTGGGCCCTGAAAGTGGTCCAAAAAGGGCACCTAAACCCAAGCAGCCGTCTAGTATGGGTCGTGTTGAAGCATACAGCCAGTGTTGCTCAGCCTGGCATGACCCATGTAATTCAGCATTGGCCGTCGGCTGGGCATCTTTCCCAGTCATCCTGAGCGCACGACTGTGCCATTCTACTCGGGTCAATGGTTGGGACGCTTTCTGATGAGGTTAACGGCATGGGTCATGTAGTTCGTCACGAGTCACCAGCTGGATGCTTTAATTTCCACTTTTGAATTACATTGGCCGTGTATAACCTTATGGGCTGTCGACTAGGTGTCAATTTCTTAGAAACTGATGACGCAGGTGTGCAAATTGTCGTGGCTGGTCTTTACATTTTGAACTTGCCTTTGCACGGGCTATGTACTTTGGCATGACATGTGCCCATACTTAGCCGCACGAGGCACTATGCAAGCACAAGTCTTGTTATTTTGCAGTGCATGCGGGACAACTTCCTTGCACCGTCCTTGTTTGCTAAAATGGCCCGTGTATTATTACACAATTGTGCAAGTTCTTTCTTTGTCGATCTTCGACTCCTTTCTTCTCCGAACTTTGTTCCATCTACTATCATGTTTTAACTCGTGGCCTTATGTCTACTACTATTCTTGCGAATGTCCTTCGAGTATCTACTACCACCCTTGCGAATGGCCTTCTACGAACTAAACCGAAGTGCTTACGAGAAATAGAAAAAATAAGCTAACAAAATAAGATCTAGATATACCTGTAAGAGCATAACATCCATTATGGCTAATAGGTCTACAAAACTAAGGATTCAGACAATAAAACCAAGAATGGCTATCCAAATCCCTTGCAATGTAAACCAACTAAACTAAGCAATAAACCAACCAAAACTTAATAAGAAACTTGTCAAATGCATTGGTTAATGCATGTTTTTCTATGTATATCATTCCCTTATTTCCTAGAAATAAAAGAAATAAAACATTGTAAGCAAGTCATCTGCTGAATTTTAATATAGAGCCATGTCTATAATCGTGTTTTGAGCTCAAGTGGATTAAAATATTGCTGACTGATCATCATCATCAGTATGTGCTTCATATTCATTTCATATGTGATAAAAATGCTTCCCTGCACATAAATCATAATTAAGTGTTCCGTGAAAAGAACAAACACATAGAGATTGATTGCCACTATGATCGAGAAGCATTCAATGAAGGATGAAGAAGTAAAAAGTATAAACTTGCTCAATTCTTACTCAGTTCAGCCCGTCGTTCACTCAGCTCACTCAATTCAGAGATGTCCAACTGCAAGCTTCCTTCCCCTTCCAGAAGGATGTTTTGCATGAGCTTCTGAAGCAAGCTTCTTCTGGGTATTAATAATTTCCATATCAGTTAATCTTTTAATTAGAAGTCTTTAGTAGTTTAGGAGTTAAGTCACTTAAGAGCTAGTAGTTAGAATCAGTTTGTTGCTAATTAGTTGAGCTATCCGGTTTTAAATATGATGTAAATTATCAGTTTTCATTTATTTAATTTATCATAATTTTTCCCTCAAGTTGTTTCTCAATTTCTCTTTGATGCAAGGGATTCCTTTCGGACCACAATAATATCTGGAATTGGCACAATGTTCCATGCTAGCTCTATAACACCTGCATAACGAGGTCTCAAAAAGTCCCCATGATCTTCCTCCGATGCCTAAGTTAGTTTATGATAAATACATGAATAGTGTCTAGGAAAGTGCCATTACATCTATTGTCAATCAGATAATCTATTTATAGTTAGTGATTGCCGGGATCTTTGTTGATTGTAATTCACGTCATTCATTGGTTGTGGTTTCATGGATGACATTCATCATCTCACTACAGTTCACATATCTAGTTTGCTGGATGCGAGGCATTGAGGTATAATTTTGGTCTTGAACTCCGCGAGGCTCTTCTTTCACTAGGCAAGCTCTCTGCTTACTTGGTACGCTAGGCTTGAGATACTATCTTTACTTTGGACTGAAGCCATCCATCTTGACAACATGAAAATACTTTGTGTCCTATATGGTTCCAACTTTGACCAAGCTTCACCTCGCAATAACAAGAACCAGTTGAGCTTCATTGTACACGACCTTCATCCAACCCACAACTTTCTCAAACTAAATCCCTAATTTTTATGCCTCTGCTTTGTAGACAAGCACATTGCTAGCTCCAGTGTCAACCATCGCTCAAGTGGGTTTCCCATTTACGCTCAAATCCATATGCAATAATGAATTATCCATTGGTTTGTAGCATAAGACACACACAGACTATATAATTTTTGTCAAGTTTTGGTATGGCCTTCTCCACACTACTTGATCGAGTTATAACCTTCTTTGCTCACACTACAACAACCAACTGATCAATCTCATGCAGCTCACAAACTCAATTGCTCTATCTCTTTTAATCCCACCATGGCATTACACCGCAAATTCAATGCTCACATGGAGCTTGGTTCTCCCTCTTCAATATCGGGCATAAAATCTTCCACTACTGACTCCTGAACTACCTTGCTCAGGGCCTTCCTGATCTATCTCAGGTCCTTGAGCAACATCACAATGATTCTCTTCTCTGTTGGACAGTCACTTAGGGTATAATTTCATTTTCACGTCACACACACAAGATGCGTGTTCCTAATTTTACCCTTCCACCTTATTTGGGACCCAACAGAACTAGTCGCGTTTGCACTAGGGCTAGGCATGTAACTATTTCCTCCCACACTTGGTCTGTGTCTAAATTTATTCCCCACCTTGAAAAAACTTGCACTCACGCTACCACCCACCTTGGTGACAACAATAGTGTTTATCTCCCTATCAACTTCTTGTGCACATTAGTGCTAAAATATTTGATTAAAGTTATTGATCAAAGTCGATGATCGCGAGAAATCAAGAAACTGTCTTGAAACCCATATAAATAGAGCCCTCTATATAATTGAATGCGTTTATGTAGACATTGAAAGAGGTTTTAAGAAACCACCTTTGGTTTAAAAAAATGATAAATGAGGTTATTCATGGAACCGCCTTTAATTTTGCTCAACTAAACTGCCTTTGTGTTTGTTAGTCCCGAATTCGAAACAACAATCCGAGTGTGGTTTCGAGTTCATAAGAGGGTGGGCTGTGTCAAAAGCTGGAGCCGAGCTTTGTTCCACCAGAGGAACACAAATAGAATCCATCTTCCTCTATGAGGTCCCCATTTGATTCTCATTCCTTAATCAGAACTGTGGTGGATCGATTGGGGTGTTTGTAAGTTTGAGTTCCAAACTCATAACTCCTAAAAATGGTCAAAATTAAATGCAGCAGCTCTGATGCCCTCATTTGTTAGTTTTCAAAAAATGTGAAACCTTAGGATATAATAAGATGAACATTGGACTTTTTCAAGACCTAAGGTATGTAAATTTTTTAACAATTTTTATTTCTTCAATAAATGTAATCTTGATTTTATTTGTAATTTTTGGTGTAGGGGTTGTTTGTTGGTATTTAATGAAATTGATTTTGATAATAGAGTAAAAATTGTTGAAGTTGAATGATGTGTTGATCTATTGTGTGTTAAGATAACGAGTTGAAAATGACATTTCATTGTAGGTAGTTTGTTATGGATCAAGTTAAACTCATAGGTAGAGATCTAAGAATTTTTTTGGAAAACCTCCCTTTGATTGAATCATTTATTGCTATAGTATTTGAACATGCCTAAAAAAGTGGCATTGTACAAGCATGTTGCCAATGTAAGGATTGCTAGAATGTCATATATTTGGGTTGGAAGAATAAGCGCGAGCATCTTATCATGGGAGGTTTTCAAACGAGCTACACTCGTTGGGTATGGCAGGACGAGATTGACACATGTGACTATGACGTTGATTCAAATAAAGTAGATGGTATTTGGATGAATTAGATGAAATGGTGGAGGATGTTGCTAGACAAATCCATGGTAAACCCGAGGTCCTAGAAGTGCTACATTATATTTTGAGTACTACTTAACAAATAATGAATCTGAAGACAAATTTAGCATGGACTGATAAAGGCACGACGGAGACTCTTCAATGATAAGGGACTTACTGTCCGAAGGTAATCTAATAACTAAAAAATCACCCCGCTTCTTTGTCTTCCTCCTTTAGCTTTCTATCTTCTACCACGTTTTACCTCATTGTCTTTAGTCTCTTACCATCCTTGTAAATGGCCTTCTACAATCTACTACCATTCACGCGATTTTTTACCACTAAACTACTCTGAAGTGCTTACGAGAAATCTACAAATAATCTCACAAAATAGAATCTATGATAAAGTATCCATTAGGTCTACAATAAATCTACAAAACGAAGGTTTCAGGCAAGAAATCCAACAAAGGCAATCTAAACCTCTTGTGATGTCTAAACCTAGCAATCAACCATACAAAAGCTACTAATAAATGTGCTAAATGTATTGGTTAACACATGCTTCTTGGTGCAGATCAGATGACCAAGACGTCACCACTGCCGCCGAGCCGGAGTCCATTGCTACCAAGCTAAAGTCTGCCACCGCCGATCTCTTGGTCCTCCACCCGCTAGTCTTCTTTCTAGTATGCCTTTCCGTGGTTCATCCTAAACCACTGCTTCAACCGTTTTTGTCAATGCCATCACCACTCCTACTGATCTCAATCCATCGGTTGTTGGCCCGACACTGTTCGACGCACAATGAAGTGCGATTTTGAATTTGTTTTCTAATTTTTAGAAACCGTCTATCAATGTTTCTGGTAAGCTTACTATACCTTAGATTCTTGACTCTGGAGTTTCATATCCTAATGACTAGCGCAAAGGATATTCTTCATGATCATATTGCTTGTCTGTGTTGACAATTTTATTGTTGTTGGTGCTTCTTCTACTCTTTTAAATAAATTTAAGTCCTACTTGAGTTCTTATTTTCAAATAAATTATCTTGGTCCACTAAAGAAATTTCTTGGAATTTGGATACCTCGCAGTCCAAATAGGATCTTTCTTTCTCATCGGAAATATGCCCTTGCTATTTTGTCTGATTATGGTTTGTTAGTGAAAGAAATGATATATTTTCCACTGGAGCAACATCATGATTTGGGTCGTGTAAAAGGGCCTAAATTTGATGATTTGGGTCGATTAGTTGGGCAACTGATTTAATTCACAATCACACATCCAAAGTTCATTCTTTTTGTTCATGCAGGAGTCGTCTATGGCACGGTGGCTTGTTGCCTTTCGAGTTCTTCATTATTTTAAAACTCATCATAGTCAGGGTTTTTTTTTTGTCAGCAGGTTATTATGATTTAGATTGGACTGCATGTCCTATTACACATCGCTCTCTATCGGGATATTCTGTAATGTTTGGTGAATCGTCTGTTTCCCGAAAGACTAAGAAACGGAATACTCTCTCCTTTGTCCGCGGAAGCTGAACACGGGGCTATGGTTGTTGAATGTTACGAATTGATCTGGCTCAAGTCTCTCTTTCTTTCGCTTGGTATAAGTCATTCTTCCCTTATGTGCCTCTCTTGTGATAATCATGCGGCTAATCTCATTTTCCATGAGCGTACGAAACATATTGAAATTGGTTGTCATTTAGCTAGGGATTTTATTCACTAAGGCGAGGTGTTTACTCATCATATGACACTTCTAGTCAACCAGTTGATCTCTTCAATAACGCTCTTGGTCGTCAGCAGTTTCAGAATCATTGGCAAGTTGAGCATTCTTGATTTGCATGCTTCAACTTAAGGCATATCAAGATATATTAGGATATTTTGTAATATTTTATTTCTCATAAAATAAATGTTTTCCCTTCTAGACTTATGCACAGTGCCATATATATTTGAGTTTCGATCCTATGAATACAACTAATAGAATATTAGATAAATTAGAATCAGGTTAAGAAAGGAATACCCTTTCTGATTGGTTTTGTATATATCCTTTTCCATATCTGATTCTGCCTTGTATACCCTTTGTACTTTAGTATATATATGAATACACACAGCCACAATTATTTGTGGGTTTTACATTCTATCATGGTATCAGTCAGGTCTCTCTAACAAGTCCTGATTTTTATCTCCCTTTTCTGAAATTAAAACAAAAAAAAACAGTCCCTCTCTCGTCGGCCGCCGCCCACCGCCGCTGTCTTCATCGGTTTTCTGGCGACCATCTTCTCTCCGACAAGCCTCCATCTTGCCCGGTCAAATTCCGGTTACCGCCTGCTCCGTTTTCACCCCTGTCACGACCGATTATCACCACCACGCTAGCTCCGGATTTCTTGTTTCTCCGTTCTTCGGCGCCTCTGAGATCTCCGTCGCCTCCAACATCACCGGCACCTCGATCTTCTTCACTCGCCACCCACAGCGAGCCAGTGTTGCTCTTCAGTTTTCTGGCCTTCCGACGCGTCGTTCCTTTTTTTCTAAACCGCCAGGATCCTCTCCGGCCGACTCTCCAGTTTCCCGCTCGTCTTCTCCGGTAACCACTCAAGATCCACGCGCCTTCATCAGCACGTACCGACACGCGCGCATCACCAGACGTGTGCAACTCCCCTGCAGCGCGTGCAGACACGCGCGAGTGACCAGCCGCGCCAGCCTTCTTCAGCGCGTGACCTCACACGCCCACTCTCCCTTCAGCGCGTGACATCACGCGTCAATTCAGATTTTCTTTGGCCGATTCCGAATTTTCCAATTCTTACACAGGTTTTCTTCAATACAAAAACAAAAAAGGGGTTTATGGATTCAGCTTATCGACTCGAGTGTCAATGGTGTCACGTCTCGGGTCATGTTGCTTCTTCTTGTCCTAATTTACGCGATGAATGGTACCAGTTGCAGTGTCAGTGGTGTAAGAAATTTGGTCACTCTGCCTCGACTTGTCCTCATTTAGTCTCTCGTGGTGCCTCTTTACTTTATTTGCTTATTTATGTTGATGATATTGTTCTTACCGGGAATGATGGACACCTCATTAG
>JAULKK010238357.1:0-15419 GCA_032355705.1 Rubia peregrina
ACTTCCATTGTATGATAGTGTGGATATGATTACTGGCAGTTGCTAAAAGTAGGAGGGGAAGTTCATTCTGGAAAGGTGCCATCGAGTGAAATGTGTAACATTTTCTTGCATTGTATTTGTGCTAGATTGCTTGAGTTGTTTGTATCACTTGTTGGTTAGGCACAGGATGTTGGGTTGTGATGGAAGTGGCTACGTGATCAACCACGATGTCCCCAATTGTTTGTCCGACCTCACATCCTATCTTTATGATTCACTTGCAACCATGATGTGAATACATTAGCTTTTGAGGTTTAACATGTGCTTTGTCAAAAAAAAAAAGGGTTTAACATGTTCTTATCTTGTGTTATGCTTCATTTACTTCTGGAATAGTTTCCTTTTTTTGTATTCCCTACTGCTTAATTTAATATACTCCTTCTGTCCCACAACTATTGGCCACTTTTCTATTTTAGTCTGTCCTGCAAGTTTTGGCCACTTTTGAAAGTTACCTATTTTAGTAAAATTTAGTGGTCATTAATTGAGCCACATCAGCTTTCTTAAATATTGAGCCAGAAAATGAGTGGTCACCTCAGCTTTCTTAAATATTGAGGCAAAAAGTGAGTGACCATTAGTTGTGAGATGGAGGGAGTATGTGCAAATACACCACGTGCAAGGAAAGGTGGGCCTAGACAAAAACAAATTAAAACCATAAGAAGAATTGGGACCGAACAACAACCATCAACATTGAGAGTCTCCATTGAACCATTCTCCACATCCTTCTCTAGTTGCTCAACTTCGTGACATTGATCAAGTCGCAATGATGCCGGAACTTGATCTCTGTCACCGCCTTTGTAGCCATATCTGTCAAATTCTCGTCCGTGTGCACTTTCTCAACAACGGACCCATCGGCGACCACATCTCGAATGGAGTGTAGTTTTATGTCGATGTGCTTTATCATCTCATGATACATTTGGTTCTTGGTCAAATGTATCGCGCTTTGATTATCACAAAACACTTCCACCTCATTTTGCGCGATCCCAAGCTCACCAATCAACCCCTTTAACCAAACAAATTCTTTCACACCTTCTGTGAGTACACTCGACCTCCGTCGTAGAAAGTGCAACCACCGGTTGTAATGGTTCATTCCTACTCACCGCACAACCAAATACGATGAATATATACCCGGTCAACGACCGTAATCCACCTCCACTCGGGGGTCGTTAAAATAATGAGTAGTAGCTAACCCGAGCGAAGGCGTGATTGGTAAAAAATAAAAATTTATATTCTGCTCCCAAGCTCACTACTAAGTTACCTATAGGGTAGATAGTGGCAAGACTGGGTTTGTCCACAGAGATGCTAGGTGTCTAAAAGTTAACTAAACACGGCCACGTCCGGGTTGTCACTCCGTCAGTGTGCTAGGAATAGCAAAATATTGCAAAACATTTTTTTTGGGTGGGGGGTTGAACTAACAACTACAAGCATGTAAGATCACGAGAGAATAAAAATATAAATCTAACACTTGGGGAATATTTACATAACATGATTGGTGAAATGTTTCAATAATTGATTCCATCACATTTAAGACCTTAAACCTATTCTAGTGTTCATAAAATGTGTTGTCGATGGTCAAAACTTCCCCATACATGTCACGTAGGGTGCTCTTGTAATCTTCCATCGACAATGCCTCCGTAATTAGAGGAGTGCAACAACGGCCCTGCCACTGTGCAGATTTGTCTCCCCCGTACGATTACGTCCCGAGTACTACACCACGAATGCTCTATTCCTAGGCCTACAGAGGCAAAGGAAAATAGGCATCTTATCGATAGCTCTAGGGTCGCAAATGAAAACAACCTACAATTTTCTCAAAAAGGAAAATGAGCCAAATTTGAACAGGAAATGGTTTTTTTATTCAAAAGCTCATCATGGATGAGCAGGGGTTGTTTTAATGGATCCCCGAACAATTTTTATCTCAAAAGAATGTGTAATTACAAAAGGTCAATGCGTTTGACCAAACTGTGAACCCGAGGGTAGCAGAAATATAATCGATTTTTGGCAAGTTGTAGTCCGTGTTTCCACTTCAGAATCCTCCACCCATGTGTTAAATTCTGAGTGGCTAGACAAACCACAAACCCAAAAATCATCCTGCTGATTCTAAAATGACCATCCCATCAATTCTAAATATGTATCCTCATCTTTCTAAATTGAGGAAATAATGCATCTTGTCTCAAAATGAATTGGAAATGATGTTGTCTTCTTGTAGCTTCGAAGCTGCTGTTGCATCTTTTTAATGTTGACATCCTCGCTAAATAATCCGCTGCTCGATTTTATTCTCTGAAATTGTGTTGAAATTCAAAGCATGCATCATCTTTGATAGTCATAATCTTCCTGTAAAGTTGTAGCAAACTCCATGGAGGTTTAGCCTCAGCCCTTAAGATCTGTGCAACAAGTTTTGAGTCTGTCTCGATTATGATCTTTGTGGTTGGATGGGTTAATGCAGCCCACTCCATACCTGCAAGGATTGCTAAGAGTTCAGCATGAAGAACAAATAAAGAACGTCCGTCCATGTAATCAGAAATGGTGTGAATCAATGAAGAAGATGACGATCTTATAACACAGCCTATACCACATTTGTTTTGAGTAAAAGAAGCATCACAGTTTATCTTAATACCCTCGGCTGGAGGATTCCATCTAACCATGCTAATCACAAATTTTGATTTTTTTATCAGAGGAGGGGTCATCCCTCTGGTATAGAAAATCAGATCATTTGATAAGAAATGAAGATCATTGTGAATGGTGTGTAAAGATAATGAAAAAGAAGAGACAGACTTCCAAATCAATTCAGCATCGAAATCAATATTTTGATATAACTTCATGTTCATTGCTTTCTATAGTTCCCAAATAATTAGCATTGGAAGATTGCATAGCATGGATAGTTTCAAACTTGAAAATCCAATGACAGACCAATAATTCTGTAAACGTGAAGATACAGATTGAAATGATCTATTTCCGAGGTTCATCAGACCATTAAATTTGGTCCACACTCTTTCTGCTACTATACAATTATTAAAGAAATGATCAACCGCATCCCTGCTCTCACACTTAGGGCATTTAGAATCTAGCTGAAAACCCATTCTCATAAGAATGTTATCAAATGGTAAGGTGTTATTCAATAATTTCCAAACAAATATAGATATCTTGTTTGGGATTATTGAATTCCATACCTTAGTTAGCATTGATATGGGAGGTTTTCTCTCTCTAAGAGTATGATAAGAAGATCTGATTGTGAATTCACCATTAACCTCAGGTTTCCAAATGAGTTTATCTCTCTCATCACATAGATCAAAATCCACATCTATTTTTTTACAGCAAGCTAGGAGGTAAGTGATCCGATAAAAGAGGAATGAAATCATGCTTACTTACTTGGAAATCCTTGATCTGTAGGTAAGGGAAAGGGATATGAACCTGAAGCGGCCACGATTTTAATAGGCATCCTGAACCTATCCAATTTGATATCCATATATTTGCTTCTCCATTTCCAATGAGTACCTGCGAGTTAAGTTCGGAAAAAGAATCCACAGCTCTATATTTGTCCCATGTATCAGAAGTTCTATAGGAAGTTGGTAAAGACCACATGAACCTAGACCAGGGAGAAGTTCCCTGCTGCATTTTCCACCATATTTTGGTTGAGAATGACTGAACTGAAGTGGTTAGGTCCCTAATACCTAGACCATTTTCCTGCGTTGGATAGCATATTCTCTCCCATGAGATCCAATGTCTCTTATTTTCTTCATCTTTTTCTCCCCAAAAAAATTGCTCATTAGACTCTCTAATTTATCAATTGTGTGTGTTGTGGGGGCTGTGACTGCCCATGAATGCTGAGGTATGGCACTAAGAACATGTTTGATTAATATTAGTTTCCCCCCTTGAGAAAGCCATTTGTTCTTCCAATTCTCAAGTTTATTTGCAACGCTGTCAATTAGGCCATTGAAGTAAATGTTTAACTTTCTTCCCTTTAAAATTTGTACTCCTAAGTATGAAAAGGGAACTGTTCCCTGAGACATGCCTGTTATCCTACTGATCTGTTCTTCCTTTCTATTTGATAACTTACCTGAATAAAATGAGCTTTTCCTAAAATTAACCTTTTGCCCTGTTGCTCTCTGGTAAATATCAATAAATTTCATTAAGTTTTTAAGTGTTTTAGATGTTCCCGAGATGAAAATCACTGTGTCATCTACAAATGACAGTTGAGATATGGTATTTGTGTTAATGGGAATCTTAAAATGTTTTAAGTTCCCAACTTCAAACTGTTTTCTGAGGTTTAGAGTTAGTAGCTCAGTAAGAATGTTAAACAGAAAAGGAGATAATGGATCCCCTTGCTTTAGTCCTCTTGAAGGTTTAAAAAAACCTTGTGGGATTCCATTTATCAATACAGAGAACCAAGCAGAATTTAAATTGTTCATGATAATCTTAACAAAGCTTCCATGAAATCCTAGTTTAAGCAATAATGAGTTTAAAGATGCCCAAGAAACCATGTCAAATGCTTTCATCATATCTAGTTCAACAATTAGATTAAGGGATTAATTTTTTCTATCTAGAAGTCTGGTGGCCTCCTTCATCAACAGGATATTATCTGAAATATCCCACCCTGTAATGAAGGCTGACTGCTCTTCAGAGATAATTTATCCCATTAAGGGTTTTAGCCTTTCTGCTAAAATCTTAGCCATAATCGTGTTTGTGAAATTAGAGAGACTTATGGGTCTAAAGTCTGAAAAGGTGGCTGGAGTATGAGTTTTTGGTATCAAAGTTATGAAAGAGCTTGCTACAGCTCTTGGAATTGGTACTCTAACTGATACTCCCTAACAACTTGAAACAAATCAGCCAGAATCATCACAAAAGGGTATGCTCAGCGTCAGGTGGTGGATTTTGAAGAAGTTTTCATTTTCGTGGCAAAGATGGAGACGGTGCAACTGTTACTCGCAATCGCTGGACACGAAAAATGGTAGGTGGACCACATGGATGTGAATTCGGTATTTTTGAAGATGTCTACATTCAGCAACCACCGGGCTTTGTCGACAAAGGCAACAATGGTAAAGTACTTAAGCTACGCAAAGCTTTGTACGGGCTTTGACAAGTGCCGCGTGCATAGAACTCCAAATTGGACGCTTCACTCACCTCCCTTGGATTCACAAAATGTCAACTTGAGAATGTGGTGTATCGAAGAGATGCGTCAAGGTGATAGTGATTGAGGTGTGTTAAGGTGATGGTGAAATCATGGTTTTCTAAAGAGCTTATGCGAAAAATATTTTGGAGTTCGCAGGTATGAGTGGTTGTAATCCATGTCATACCCCAATGGAGAATCAACTTAGGTTAAGCAAGAATGATGGCAGCAATGTTGTGGATGCAACGAAGTATCGAAATCTGATAGGTAGCCTTTGATATTTGGTTAATACATGTCCAGACATCGCTCACGCGGTGGGCATCGCTAGTCAATACATGGAGGATCCAAGCACTCAACATTGAGCGGCAATCAAACAAATACTCAGGTATATACAGGGTACTTTGAGTTATGGTTGTTGTTACAAGTCACGTGGAAGCAAAGTTGAATTGGTTGGCTACATCGATTGTGATTTTGCTGGAGACATAGACGATCAGAAGAGCACCTCCGGGATGGCTTTCTTTATCAGGAACCATAATTTCAAAATGTCTCATCTCTGCATTGAATACTGCTCTGCTTGACAGAAAAAACAAACATCAATAACCTGTCTACTACTGCAGCACCTCCGGGATGGCTTTCCTTTTTAGCAGAAGATTGTTACTTTGTCAACTTGCGAGGCTGAATACATTGCGGTGGCGATGGCAGCATGCCAAGGGGTTTAGCTCAGTCGACTCCTTGGTGAGTTGGGTGGACGTGAAGACTTGAGTTTCAAATTGTTGGTAGATAAAAATCTTCCATTTCCCTTTGTAAGAACTCGGTGCATCATGCGAGGAGCAAGCATATCGACACAAAATTTCATTTTATCCGAGAGTGCATTGAAACCGCGAAAATGGATGTTGGTCACGTTGGTACCGATGGACAGTTACCAGACATTCTAACGAAGGCATTGGCTCAGAACAAGTTCATCGAGATGCGACAAAAGCTTGGTGTAGTTCAAATTAATGGAGGAACGAGCTTAAGGGGGTGATTTGTTGATAAGCTCACCCAATTTTTTATTGCAGTAAGTTTAATTTTAGTAAATAGTAGGAGGTTTCAATTTCATGACTAAGTCAGTAGTTTGTTAGCTTGCATGTATTTAGGGAGTTCATTCATTTTGGTGGTTAATTTTATCAGACTCGGATGTAAAATTGGTTGAAATGTTAAAACGGAAATTGATAGGGAGCGAATTCGTCCTCTAAATCAACTTTTTTGTCTTCGTTATTTCTGAAAGTAAAATAAATAAAAATATAAAGAGGATGCATTCAGCGAATGCGTCCTCTAATTCTATTTTTTATTCTTTATTTTTTGTCTTAATTATTTCCGTAAGTAAATTTTAAAAATAAATAAATAAGAGGACGCATTCAGTGAATGCGTCCTCTAATTCAAATTTTAATTTATTTTTATTATCTTAATTATTTCTCTAAGTAATATTTTTTTAAATAAAGAGGGAGCATTTATTGTTGAATGCGCCCTCTCATTATTATTATTTTTAAATGAAAAATAGAGGACGCATTTAATGTCGAATGTGTCCTCTCATTACTATTATTATTTTTAAACAAAAGATACAGGATGCATTTCCCGAATGCGTACTCTCATTATTATTATTTTTAAAAGGAAAATAGTGGACGCATTTGCCAAACACGTCCTCCCGTTATTATTATTTTTAAAGGGAAAATAGAGGGCTCATCTTAAATTTGTTTCAATTTTGCGAAGAGTATAAATTAATTAAATAGTCTTTTTTCCTTAACTTAAATATATTATAGACAAAAAAATTAATAACATTTATGAAACGGTAGTATTATATTTTTTTGAATGTGTTATAAGTCAAATATTACTAAAACTATTATTTTCTTATAAAATAAAATTTAATAATAAATTATATTATTTCATAATTTATACAAAATCAAGGTTATAATATTTTAATATAAATATATATTATTTTCTTATAAAATTGTTAATGTATTATTTTATATTATAAATAAAAATGATATTATTTTTAAAATATAACTATTTTATATACTATTGTAATTGAATTATACTTTAAAAATATTTTTAAAAAATATATAAATATATAAATATTATTTTTGAGTTGTATATGGGTCGAATTTAAATAAAAATATAATTTTCATATGAACTCATTTTTAATAATAATTTCTTAAATTTGGGATTGAAATACTACCGACATTAAGATCTTCAATGAAGAGGCAACAAGCTTTGGGAACGGAACATATTTTTGGATTTGGGCCCGTGTTTTATGATTTGGGAGAAGTAAAATATTTGGTTTTAAAAAACATTCAATTGGAATTCAGAATATTTTTTAAAATAAGGAATAAGGGAGGAGAACGCATTCACTAGATGCGTCATCTAATTTTTTAAATTTTTTTTGCCCAGATTACATTAAATTCAACGTTGCAAACTTCTGAACAAAAATTAAAAGGTCCGTCTCCTGCGAGACCGTCTCGTGGTGAGACCAAGGGCAATCTACTAAAAATAAATATATGCAATAAAAACTTTCAAATTCAGGGGTAAAAACATTATTATTTGAGTCTCGGGGCAACTATTAAATGAAAGGCTAAAATCAAGGGACTTATTTGCAATGAATAAAAAAAACACTCCTCTCGTCTAAAACGTTCTCTCTGCTACACCACCCGCTATCGCCGACATCGATTTAGGGTTCACCTCTTTCCTGCCGCCCATCATCGCCACCATCCGATTCAGAGTACGCTCGGAGGTTTTAGCATTCTCCTTTGGAGAGATAAATGGTGGCCTCGTGTTGGAGTCGGTGTTAATTGATTCGTCGTCGGTTAGAAAGGTTCGCCGGCTGGCCACCGTCTGTTAGGCATTGTTCTTGTGTGTTCCTTTGTCTATTGGGGCTAAAAAAATACACCATGACGTTGAGGAGATATATGAGAAGCCACCACATTCTTTAAATAATTTGTCAATTCGCTAGTGGAAATGGAATACGGCTTCTATCCAGGAATATCGATGAAAAATCGATCGAAGCTCGGTGCTGCTTATTTGATGCTTCTGATTGTGTTTCCTTTGTCTAGGTTTCGTTTGCGTCAGATCGGATTTCGTGAACGACCGGCAGATTTCATCGGAATAAGCTTATTTCTGATGCGGTGGTTGGGTCTCAACGGACGTGTCAGGTTTCAACCAAGGCAAAATGTGGGGAATGTTGAACCATATTAAAATTGGGTCTCACTGGATCAGTATTTGAGCCCATGTTTAAAACTTAAATTTAAATATTAAATCAGCATATTAAAAATAAATAACATCAAATAAAGATATTAAAAAATCAAATCAAAATAGATGAACTTTAAACTTAAAATACTATAATAGGCATTAAATTCAAATAGCTAAAAGAAACTAAATTAAAATAGTAAGATATCAAATAAAACACTATATATTAAAACATCAAAAAAGAATGGTTAAGCATCAAATAAAAACACTAAAAACACATCTATAAATAGTTAAACATCAAATAGAATAATCAAATACGCATCAAGCTGAAATAGTTAAAAATCAAATAAATAATATTAGTTAAAATTGGTAAACATCAAATAAAAACAAACCTAAATTATAAAACATCAAAGTGTGCACAAAAAAAAGACCCTAATATCAGAAAAAATAAAATATCATAATTTAATTAAAAAAAACTCATTTGCACAGTTGAAACATCAAAAGATACATTAAATATAATATAATATCCAGAGAAAAAGAAAAATCAATATTAATTTTTAAACCAACACGTTATAAAATTAACACATCAACCAGAATGAAAAAAATAAAATAAAAATTAAGACGTAAAATATCACTAATTAGTGTCAAAATATATAAAGTGTCAAAAATTTAACATGCGAACACAAGACTTACAATAAAAGGTCAAAAAATCACTTTAAAACACATGATTTTAATGATTTTTTTAAAAAAAACATCACAAGCTTTGGTTGAAACATCAACCACTGAAAATGAAACATCAGGTCTGATAGTAAAAATCTGCACATTACATGGAAATGAGGAAAAAAAAGTGATCTGCGAATTTCTCCGAACCGAATTTTTTACCCGTGAGATTCTTATGACCAGGAATCATTAATTACCCAATTATTTATGCCCAACACCCCCAAAAAGTGGTATTTATACCCAGATCCCTCCTTCCCCTCTCAAACTTTCTAAAATTATATTTGGAACCTCATCTCTAATTAAACTTCCTAATATTACACATTAATCCTTAGTCTCGCTATGAGATGGTCTCACACGAGACTTTGTCAAAATGAAAATATTTACCTTGAAGATGCATTCGTTCTCATTTTAACCAAATTTCCAGGGTTTTAAAAAATAAATATCGGAGAAAAAAAATTAAAAACCTCAGGACGCATTCGCTAAATTTCAGGAAAAAATCAAAACGTTGAGGATGTGTCCTCTAAGTTTCAAGAAAAAAAAATTTAACCGTTGAGGACCAACACTGCATCTACAACCTAATACTGTAGCACCACTCATGACATTTTCTCGTATTTAGGAGGAGCAAATGTAGCATGTTTGGTTAGTGGGATAGGAGTCTGTCTCATGGTGAGACCAGGGACTAGAGGCAAAATAACAAAAGGTGTAACTAAATCCAGGGCAAAAAAACACAACTATTCTGGGCTTGGGGTAAATAACAAATGTGCAGAAAAAAATGAGGGACCAAAGAGCAATAAAAGAAATACAAGCCCAGCTCACCCTTCACAGCCCAAAAGCGTGAAAAACCATAGGAGCCCAAAACACGTCTCACATGAACGCTTTCAACAAAAACCGATCAAACACACGAAAATCATTCAACCGCAGTTCAAAACTCTCAATCATCAATCAACATTCAATCGCAGTTCATCATCCAAAAGCAACCGATCTGATTTTAAAAAAAATCAATCAGCATCAATAAATCATCCAACAACAAAGGTACAACTACATCTAGGTTAAAATTCAGTAGCAATCATCACAAATCTGTGATTAAACATTATTCTGAATTTGCAGTTTGACGGCAAAAAGGATCATGATGGGAGAAGGTAATTTGTAGATCGAAGAACAGTTAACAATCGTACAATCAACAGAAACATAGAATCTTACAGAAGAAATCGAAACAAATAGCAATGATGAACAAATCGTACCTGTTTCACAAGGTCAAATACTGAACTTCTATCCTTAATCTGATGTTTCTGCATTCTGATTTGAAGAACAGTACACTGAATATGTGTTTGCATTAAGATCCTGTTAATAGAACATCAGCAAAAATTTATGGTCAACAAAAAATTGTGATTTGTATGAACATATCTTGTTTCTCTGTTGTTTAGAAATGTAATTTAGTTTTGAATGTTCTGTAAATTTTATTTAAAATGTCACAGCTTTCAAATTACAGAGGTCACACTATAAGAACTTATGTTAAAGTTTTAGACAATTTAAACAAGATCTGTACACATTTTGCAAACTGATAATAGGTGGACATAACTAATTTATAGCTGATGATGTTCTTCGAATATGGAATGATGTTTTAAATGTATTACATGATGTTTCATACTAACTGAACATAATCAGAAAAACAATTTCCAGAAAACACGATGTGAAGCTTCTCATATACTTTTGATGTTTCAAACATCTGACATGATGTTTCATACTAACTGAACATAATCAGAATAGCATTTTCCAAAAAAACATGATGTGATGTTTCTTGCATAATGCTTGATGTTGTAAACATATAATATGATGTTCTAAGTCTGCAACATTATGCATGGTTTTTTTTAAAAGAAATTTATTAGGAGTTTTTAATTACATGTCTACCAAACTTGTTGGAAATAGATCAAATAGAATCCCTTCAAGGGGTGCAAGCAACTACATGGGAAGAGCTTGAAACATTATACCGTGCACATGCAACTTCACTTGGATTTTCTGTACGGAAGTTGACACAGAGACTAACAAATAAAGGGAAGGTCAAGGAAAAATACAACATGTGCTCGCGCCAAGGGAAATCAGTTTCAAACACTCTTGATACCCCCAACCCAACAACCATAAAACAAGAGAAGAAAGACAAAAGAATTTCCCATTACAAGAACATGGTGCAAGGCTACAATCAGGATCAAGTTTGTTGATGAAAACATCTATGAAATCAAGTACCACATCACAGAGCACCACCATGAATTTACAAGAAAGGAGTGGCAATACTTGCAGTGTAGTGAGAGGAAGATAGAGGATGAAAAGACAAGAGCAATTGAGGCTATGGAATTGGCATGTTTGAACCTAGCTACAAGTTTCAAGAATTTGGCATGCGATGCAAATGGACAAGAAAATGTAGGGCACACAATGAGAGACCACATTAATTATGTCAACAAGCTAAGGATGAAAGTGGTTGAAGGAGGAGATGCACAGAATGTGATCAATGAGCTCTACAAAATTAACGGAAGGGAAGAGGACTTCTTCTTTAGAGTCAAGTTGGATGAAAATGGTAAATTAACCGCACTTTCTGGAGGGATGCAATGATGAAAGATGATTACATGCTATATGGGGATGTGATAATATTTGACACCACATATAGGACAAACAAGTACAACCTTGTTTGTGCACCAATTGTGGGAATCAACAACCATTGGAACAATGTGATGTTTGGTTGTGCCTTCATTGGCGACGAAAAGAAAGGAACTTTCATGTGGTTGCTAGAAACTTTCAAAAAGTCAATGGCAGGAAAAGAACCAGTGACAATATTTACTGACCAAGACTCGGCAATGGCAGCTGCCATCCAAAAGGTACTACTGCAACCTACCCAGTTTCTGTGTTGATGTTTTAGAAATTTCTTTTGGATGTTTCAAATATTTTCATTGATGTTTCATACCTCATCCCATATGATTATACAAACACTGAATTCATTTGTAAAATGCATGTATGATGTTTCTGTATTATGAAAATAAAATTAATGAAAATTTGTTTGATAATTTCTGAACACAATTGAAACATAAATACCTTATCCTTGATGTTTCAACACCAGGTTATAACGTTTCACAAAACTTGACTGATGTTTCAAACTACAACACTTTTTTGTACCAGGTTTTCAGTAACACAAAGCACAGATTGTGTCTATGGCATCTAAAACAGAATGCAATCAGCCACTATGGTAAATTGAAGAGTGACGAAGAATTTGGCATAGCATTCGACCATTGTTTGAAGAAATGTGCAAATGAAGAGGAATTCCAGAGATGTTGGAACTCAATGATAGATAAGTACCAGCTCCATGAGAACCAGTGGTTCAAGCGCCTATACGGACTCCGACAGAAATGGTGTACCGCATTAAGCAAAGACTTCTTCTCAGCCGGGACATTATCATCACAGAGGAGCGAAAGCACAAACAAGGCAATCAGCTTCAACGCCAACAAAACAACAAACTTGACACAATTTTTTTCAATATTTGAAAAAACTGTACAGAGCTGGAGAAGCACAGAGACCAACAAGGAATATAGCGGTTCAATAGGAAAACCAAGGTCAGCGGAGAAAGGACCTGGACTTCTAAAGCATGCAGCTGAAATATACACACATAAGCTGTACAAGGACTTCGAGGCCGAATGGAAGCTAGCTATGGCAAGTAAGGCTGTAAAAACATTCAACCTTGGATTCGAAGATGTTTATGAAGTACAACCTGAAGATAATGATACAAAAATGGAGAAGGTTACTTTCAAGAAACACGATCAAAAGGTGGAAATCAAATGCTCTTGCAAGTACTTTGAAGAGGTAGGGTTGTTGTGTTTCCATACCCTTCGCATCCTCCACTTGCACAACATCACTTCCATCCCCGAAGATTATATCCTCAAGAGATGGACAAAGATGGCAAAGAAAGAAATATGGAACAAGGTGCTTGGAGGAACAACACCACAAAACAAGGAGATCAAAGGTAAGATACCATGACGCCATGATATGCTACACAAGTACTACAATCTAGTGTTGAAGTGTGAAGAGGAAATAGAAACTAGAAGAATCTTTGAAGAAGGGCTAAATAGAGACTCGGCTACAATCAATCAAATGAAAACTATGGATATACAAGAGCACTCAGCAACTAAAAGTGCAAGTAGCTCAACTACAAAAATAGCCCCCGAAGTACTCGATCAACCAAAAATAAAAACAAAAGGAAGAAGTGCAAGAGTGAAAGGTAAGATTGAAAGGAAGAAGCCAATGAAAAATGAATTTTGATCCAAAACACCAAAAGATCAATTGATCTAAAACTAGCTGTGATGTTACACAATCATGGATTGATGTTTCATTGTTATAGTTTTATGTTTTAAATTAATTTGAAATTATCTTGTTGGTTGATGTTACACAGTTATGGGTTGATGTTTCATTATTAGAGTTTAAATTTTTAGAATTAAGTGCTGATGAGGGTGTTAATTCTCAAAAGGATATTCATATGGTACCATTGTTCTTATACATTCCACTCTTATTGCATTGACTCTTTTTGGATGCTAAACTTTCGTCAACTCATGCTATTTTATTTTCTTACATAATGACTCTTTTACAGCTTTGACTTGGCCCATACGAGTTTATCTATATTACAGATGACCAAGTATTTTCAAAAAAATATCAAAGATATAAAACTGTAGATTGCTAATTTTTTTTTATTATAAAACATCACACTCTGATAATGAAAAATCAAATCAAATTCTAAAATCATCACATCCAACAGAAATATAGAAAAACTACAAAGAGTTTTACGTCAACGCGTAAACTATCAATCACCATAATAATCATCATTTATCTCATAAAAGGTCCAATAGCCTTATCAAATACCTAATTGCCATAACAAATCATCATTCACCACATAAAGGGTCCAAATTCCCTATCAAATTCCTAACTTAAATCAAATACAGTTTCTTCACACTTAAAACTCTACTTCTTCCCATTATTGTTCCCTTTATCAACTGACTTTCCTATGCCTTCTCCTAGTGCTTTTGAAGATGATGCATTTCCAATACAATCAATGCCAAGATCAAATGATGGCGTACGAGTCATAGGAACAGAAAAAGAACCAGCAACAGGAGTACGATTCTTTAAAAAATTCCAACAATCTCATCAACAACATCAAACCACTCAAGATTGTTTAAAAAACTCATCTGAGTCCAAAGAAGGAGTAGGCTGGACATCATCAGCAGGAACAAAATCCTTAGCACCTTGATCTAGCTAAAAAACTAAAGCCCTAATAACAATCTCAATATTCTTCTTGAACCTAAAGATGGCTTGATCAGCAGCTTAGGAAAAAAAACAAAAAGATTAGAAAAGATTACACCACCGAAACTTAAAACCAAAAACATTTCATACAGAATATAAAACATCAACTATTGATACTAAAACATCAAAGCTGAAAGCACATAAAACATAAACCCAAAACATCACATACAAATTCTAAAACTTCAAATACTGATTTTAAAACATCAAACCTGTAACATCTAAACCATAAGCTTAAATCATCTCATACAACATCTAAAACATCATGTACCGCTTTTAAAACATCAAAAGATATCAATACTTACAGATCCTCCAACATTCATAATCGCAGCGTTATGAGACAAGTCTTCTGGAACCACAAAGGTCAAAACTTGCGAGCTTGGACCAGCTGTATCAACTTTTTTATGACTTCCTTTCTTGGATGTCACAGTAGCACCAAAACCTACATACTTCCCCATCAAAGTCAAAGGAAAATCATCCTTGTACATAGGGCATGAATCATAACATGCCTCAACAATCTGCCTACACCGTTTGAGTAACAGAGAAGTGTCTCAGTGATGAATGAGAGGAAATGTGGTAGGGGATGGTTTTCCTTGAAAATGAAACCTATACATGTAGCATATCAAAGGGACAACTACACAAGCATTCACTGCTGTGTAGTTACTAGTCTTAAACCTAGACACAACTTCGCATAGCTTCCTAAGAACATACCTACACCAATCATAACTACTAATATGCCCTACATTCACAACACGAAGAAGCATATAATCCACAAAACATCTGGCAGTAGGACTCAAAAAGGTGCAAACAACATACAAGACAAACAATTTCTTAAATTCATCACCACCTTCAACTAAACTCATCATCTTCTCGTACAACCTATCGCAAGGAATGTTACCCAAACAGTCAACCCCCAAATTCTTCCCTCCAACTCTCCCTCAAATCTAAATCCCTTCTTTCTCCTTTCCTGAGATTACTAACCTCAATAACCTTCTTATCACTTATAGGAAGTCCTAAA
>JAULKK010238570.1:0-15417 GCA_032355705.1 Rubia peregrina
CACGACCAATATTCTAGCAAAATTGACTCATAGTAAGAACATATCCCTCAGCAGTTTCTAAAATTTCAGCAGGAAAAAAGAAACATAAAATAAGGAAAAATGAAAAAGCCTCCCACATGAAAAACAAATTAAAAGGTAGTTGAAGAAAAATAAAAATGGAGAATTACCCCTCGAACCCTTACTATCGCCGGAGTATTAATCGGATGTGTGCTGGCCAAAAATTGACCGTTCGAACTCGTTTGAGTGGAAGCTGAAAATTGTGTTGACCTAGTTGACCCGAGTTGACCCAGTTGACCAAGTTGAAATCAGTTGACCCGTGTTGAAAAACGGGTTGACCCGAATGACCCAGCAATCTTCAGTTGTGGAAACCGGAATAGTGTCACCGTCGCCGGAATAGTCGGTCATGACAGAAAACCAACTGTCTCTGCCGCCACAGAGACAAGATGGAATGACAGATCTGAAAAGACGTTGAAAACTCCAGTGACATAGAAAAAACTCCAGAGAAACACCGACGTATGCTGAGCCGGTCACCAAAACTAGTTTCCTGCACAGTCGGTCTGAGAAGACAGGATTCGAACTCCTTCACAAGCCCGTCACCGATTTTGGGCTCCGCCGCAAGCCCGTCGCCGGCTCTGGGCTTCGTCGCAAGCCGAGGTTCGAATACGTCGCAAGCTCGTCGCAAGCCGAGATCTTGTATGGCCGACGGAGAAGGGCTCTGGACTCACCTCCATCGCAAGCCAACTCGGTTGACACAGAAAACCTTCCATCGAACTGAGAGAACAATCCTTCGCCGACATCACCGACTAAGGGATACCGTCGCCAAAATCTGGACACATTCGTCATTGCCGGGATAATAGAAGACTGGGGTAGGGGTTATGAGGGATGGGATTAGGTGGAGGGGACCGCCGGATTAGGCCGTTTCCGGCGGCGGCGGTCTCCTCAAGATCTGAAAATAGGGTTTACTATATTAGTCTTTAGAGAGTGGGCAGAGCTAAAACGTTAGTGGTGTCTACTTCAACTCCAATGATATGGTTGAAGTTCACATTTGTCTAGTTTCTTGTTGAAACAGGTTAATGAAGTCAATTAAGTTGTTGAGGATATTTTTTTGGTTTTTCTAATAAAGATCTTGTTATCTTCAAATGAGATGTTGCTAAGATTTTTTTCCCATTAGGAACCCTTAATCTGCCCAACACGGTATTTTGGAACCTTAGTTTTAGGGCTCTCGTAAGGATCTTTTAGAGTAGATTAAACAAGAAAGGGGGAGAGGATCTCCTTGTACAAGTTCTTAAGATGTTTTTAAAAAACCATTTGCTGATCCATTGATGAGCATTGAGAAAGAAATTTAAAATTATCATTATTAGCTTCACAATGTGTCCATGGAATCCTAATTTCAAAAGTATGGATTTTGAAATAGACCATGAAACCCTATCGAAGGCTTTCATTATATTAACTATGAGGTTGAGACTCTAAATTTTTTATCAAGTATATTAGTGCCTCATTCTTCATTATAATGCTATTTTATATATCCATACTGGATAAGAAGGCTTGAAGTTCAAAATAATAATAGAGGTCATGTATGATTTTAGTCACTTGGGATCTTGTTTGAGAAATTAGATAGGCTAATTGGGAGAAATTCAGAAAAGACAAATGGATCTTATACGTTATGTATGCGGACTATGTATGTTCTTGATGAGTATTAGAGTTGAAACTCCTCTTTTGGTCGAGCGCTTGGCCATTATCCCACTCTTGGGCCTAAGACTATATAACACTTTCGGCTGGGACGAAGCTGAGCATCTGGCAGAAGATCTCCTAGTCAGATTATACTCATACTAGGACTCCTTCATCTTGGGTACAATCATGGCATATCAAATATATGGAAACTATATCATGATAAGACGATTATTACCACAAGGGAAAAAATATTTACCATAGCGCGATTGGGTGATATATCTAAGATCAACCCCCTATAAATGCCAAGGTACGCCATATTCATTAAATTCTCTTTATTTAGATAATATACTTTTGACATGAATTTCCCATTGGATTTTCTTCCCCTGGTTCCCTCAGGGAGTTTTTTTTGCAGGAGATGCGTAATGAAATAAGGTTCGGTTATCACGATCGCAGTTTGACATGCATCAATTGGAATTCCTGGTGGGAATGATTACCAACAACCTATTCCCTTCTTTAATGACGTGTGTGGATGGAGTCGTTCATAGCGGACCACTGCTAGAAAGATCTTTGCCTTCGTAAGTCAAAGATGCAACGACAGCCCCAAACACATCAGTAATGACGGTGGAGGCAATAAATCAATTTTTAAAATTATTTTCTACCCACATAGGGTTAAGCTCCATTGATAAGGGGTATCTCTAGTTCAGGTTTCTGGAGTTTGATGACTTCCTTCAAGCCCAACATAGATATCATCCAACGATGACACCAGTAGCTAATCAAGTCAGGAGGAGCCATAAAGACCATCCCAGAATCCAGGGGATATTATTGTTAACCGCTTCATAGATGCCTTCACATCAGTGGGGATGCACTCTAGTAACACTATGATCACAAGGGTACATGGTCCCCCACCACTACAATTGTCAGGACCAGTGTACCTGTGTACCATTTTACCTCAGAACCACTAGAGATGGTGGTATTGCAGCAATTCATTCTTTATAATCTCATGAGCATGGTTTTTTTTTCAAATTACATGAAGGCACCGTTACCAAAGGCATTTAATGCAAGAAAAATCTACCCTTCAAATCTAACACCTTACGGGGCAGCGCTATCCAATTATTATGTCTTTCCTCAGGTTTACCCATCTGGTTAACCTTTTTCCCTCACCACCAACAAGGACCTAATCCTTAATAACATGATGATCTCTCAACCAATGACATTTATCACACTGCCTCTTCAAGCTCACCCTTCAGAGCTTTAACATTGGTAAGTACTACTTCACCCACCTTCATGTATCTGTCTAAGGATCAGATAAACATGTAGATAGTACACATGATTGGGAAGCCCGAACAAGAGTCCTCCACACCATTCATACCCTTTATATCCACGACACCTTAGGACCTGTCATAAAATTTACCAAGATATGTTCCAATCTATGATGGGAACAGACTCTTGTCAGTTTTTGATGACATATTACCAGGTTATGGAGTCAAGTAGCATTCTTGTGAACATGAAGGGTAAGTTGGTCGGGTCTTATCTCAGAGTAAAAACCATACAGTGGTTTAAATTTGTACCAGAGGGAAATTTGATATCTTCCATGCCTTTGGATGAAGCATGTTATATCAGCTGAGATAGTTTACCAAGACTAAGGCGAATCTACTCAAACTTTGGCAGAGCCCTAATGAGTCGACAAAAACTTTTTTTAAGCATTACACTGAGGAAAGTTTGGAGGTCGTGGATTGAATGGATGCATGGTTATCTCAGGATATATGAATGGTATGACTCATAATAAGTTATACAAAAGTCCCTCGCCGATTTCTTGTTGACTATCTTGAAACTCCAGAGCACCACAGAAAGATATGCAAAGGTGGAAGAGGCAACCAGATGAAATAATTCCAATGATAACATTACCACGAGATGTGGAATGAATCCTAGGTTCATGGTTAAACTTTCAACCGGAAGATATTCCCAACTATCACATTCCAGGGCACACATTGATAACCGACACCTCTTCCAGTTCCTAGTGCTGATAGTAGGAGATCCAAATAGGAGAGCCTATAATGGTTATCATCAACTTCCAGAGGGATAAGGTTCATAATAAGAGAGTGTTTTCAATTGAAAGACAATATTGAGAGATACTTAATCACAGATTACTTTAGAAGTATGTCCTTCCTCCATGATCCTGAATGGATTAGCAGGAAGACCGACTCCGAGAACAACATCCCAGCCAAAGACAGAGGTGCAATAATGTTCCAAATGAAGCATCGGAGGGCCATTTGGCCATACATGTAATCGAGATTCATCGAGTCCCAAAAAGGCTCACGTTTGGTAAAAGATCTATTGTTACCCAAATACAAATGACACAAGATAGATTGAACCATCATGTCATTGAAAGCTAATGTAGTACCTAACTAAAATCAGCACTTTGACCCCATGGTGATAGCTGTCGACATTGGTGGATATTTGGTAAAAAAAGAGTCTTCGTAGATAGCGGGAGTGCAATGGAGGCCATGTTTGCCACCTGCTTTGATCACTTAGTACTCAACATGAAATGATTATGATGGTCAACAACATCATTATCATCCTCAACTAGTCACGTAGATGTCTCAATTAGTGTGATTTTTCCACCCATAACCATCACCGAAGGAAGTAGAAGCGTAACCAACAACTACAAATTTGACGTTATTGATTCCCCTATAATTTCAACGTAATCCTAAGACAATCATGAATCAGCCAGAAAAAGTTTATTCTATCACCGTATCATCTACCAATAAAATTCCCCACGGAAAATGGTGTAGCCACAATATAGGGAGATCAAGCAATGGCTCAACAATGTATAACAGTGGCTTGGAAAGAGCTCAACATGATGAGAAAAATCACGACCATCCATGAGGAGGCTTCCAAAAATCACTCACCAACATGGAGAAATTGTTGGGCTGATCATCGAGATGGTGGAATGGAAGACCTGGAATGTCTCACCAACCCAGTCATGGTCAGAAATCATGACAGATGATGAAAGATGTGCATCGACTTCATCGACTTAAATAAGTGTTTCCAAAGGATAGTTAACCCGCTACCGCCAAATTATTATCTTGTTCAAGCTATGAATGGATACTAGATGTTGGCCTTCTTTGATGACAAGGAAAAAATTACGTTCATGATGGACGCAGGGACATTTTGCTACAAGAAAGTGTTGTATTGGCTCAAGAATGCAAAATCTACATATAAAATATTCAAGGAACAGGTTGGTAGAAATATGGAGGTATACATGGACAACATGATGGTTAAAATAAAAATCTACGAAGGTTTTCTCGATGACCTGAAAGAGGCATTTGAACAAATTTGTAGCGCTAACTAGAAGCTCAACCCAACAAAGTGTACCATTGGAATGGGGGCTAAAAACTTACTAGGCTTGATGGTAACTAATAAAGGGATAGAAGTCAATCCAAAAAATGTTAACGCCATCCTCAAGATGCATTTCTCAAGATGCATTTCTCAAGATTAGCTAAATATGTTCACCGCCTTATAGGTTCTTTAGCCGGCCTAAGTTGATTCTTGTCAAAAGGGTAACATCTTTCCTTATTCTATATACTGAAGAAAAAAATGAAGTTTGAGTGGATGGAAGAGTGAGAGATCGCTTTTCAGCAACTGAAAGAGTACCTTCCTTCCTTACCAACATTAATGAAGCCTGAAAAGGAAAGGTACGTTACTTGTACATCTCAACATTTCCAAAAGGTATTAGTGGAATTCTAATCAAGGAAAAACATCACCATCAACACTGTATCTAGTTTATTAGTAGAGTGCACCAAGTCCCTGAAACACGCTACACATCTCTAGAGAGATTGATCTTGGCATCGTGCATGTAGCTCAACATTTACGATCATATTTTTAAGCCACACAATATTAATGCTCACCAAACATTCAATCCTAGTGATTCTCCTGAAACCCAAGGTATCATGCTGATTGATGAAATTGGTAGTGAAGTTTGGCGAGCAAGAACTCTCAAACGGCTATCAAAGGTCAAACCCATATTGATTTCAATGTAGAAACTACGGAGGATCTACAAGAAGACCATCCCATCAAAGACAATAGAAAATGGCAACTACATGTGGATGGATAATCTCATCCAGGAGGGAGTGGAGTATGAGTTTTTTTAACCACCTCAGATGGAAAAGATTTTCCACATGCCTTATACTTTTACTTCCTAACGATTCATAATGAAGATGAATACAAGGATTTGACTACAGGCTTAAGATTGGCCAAAGACTTAGTTGTACAACATCGGGAGATATTTAGTGACTCACAGATAGTGGTTCAACAAGTTAAGGTGGTTTATGAGGTTATGGAAATAAATCTTTAGAAATATTTGGAATAAGTGCAGCCAAAACTGATAAATTTCAAAAACAATACCTTGACACGATTTCTAAGGGAACGGAATTACAAAGATGATGCTCTAAGGAATTTGGCCTCATCAAACCTAAGTCTACAGTCTTCTAAGCAGGTGCTGATGGAAACATTGAAATGTCGTAGCTACAAAGTAGAGCTCGTAATGGCCATACACAAATAAGAGAACTGGATGATGCCAATCATAATATATAAAGTATGGTACATTACCCGAAGATAGGACCGAGACCAGAAAGATCAAAGTTAAAGCAATGGGATATACAATGCATAAGAATGCCTTATAAAAAAGGATATCTGATGCCTCTCCAACGATGTGTCATACCAGAAGAAGCAAAGTACCTCATCCAAGAGGTACATCAAGGGGACCACAAAGGACACCGAGGATCTAGGTCATACCCTATTTGGTGGGCTTACCTAGTGCTACGAGATCAAAATATTATTTATTTATGGCTTTCTTAGTTTAGGATTTTAACATTATACTCTTTTTCCCACAGGTTTTTTTGTGAGGTAGTGTGCTCATATTTAGAGTTGATTTCAAAATATTGTAATTTTAGGAGTTCTGATATGATTAGATTAGATTTGGTATGTTTAGATAAGGTAGATTCATTTAAGGATTCAACCAACATTTGAGTTGATTTACTTGGATGAATCTGGTCATCATTTAGGTCAAATTAGGTATTTTAGTTTAATATAGTTCTAGCTATTTAAAGCTGTCATAAGTCATTCCAGTTTGTTACAGGAATTATCAAATCCATGTCTTCTTATTATTATTGAAAGCCATACATATGTACTATAAATATGGGATGTTTTTCAACATTTTAATTACCTTACACATATTATCAATCATATATTCATATTTTGAATTTATACTCATTGATTGTTAAGCATTAAAATTTTAGGTTTGTCCTTTTAAGATTATTGCTTAGAACTGTTAGGATTCTTTGTGTTGGTTTTATTGCAACTAGTGTTTGGGTTCATGCGAATTAGCCCCTTGAGTTAGTGAAGTTTATAAAGTTGTGTTCTTTACTAGACTTCGTCTGTGTCTTCTTGATTTCAAGAGGGTGCTTCAATCAATCTTTGATAAGAGTGGTTCTCAAAATTCTGGAATCTAGAGTCTTCTCAAGGAGATTTATATACCCTAGCCTATGTACAAAAAGACAAGGCAAAGGTCAAATTGAGGAACAAATTGGCACGGACCTATATCTGGTGAACAAAAAAGAGAAAGGTCTAGTCTGCATCAGGCCAAGGTGAATAACAATATGAAAAGTACCACGATCAAAGAGTATGAAAAACCTAGTTCATTTAGGGTGAGATGGTTTTGAGAAGAAACGGGAACTGTCGTCAGGAGAAGAAATGAAAATTGGCAGCCAACTAGGAAAGTCCCCACAAATTCGTTGAGTCACATGATGTATCAAGCTACCTGCTTGAGGACATGATGGGTAATCAGATTCCCAGAAGATGGGACATTTAATATCCCCAACAAAATTACCTTTGAACAGTATCTTCCAGTTGAGGTGCCTTTACACTCTGTCCAGAGCGCAACTTCCCACAAAAAAACTATAGGCTAGATGCACTCTCCATTTTCTTTGTAATTTGATGCCCCAAGAGTCGTTCTACCCCAGAGAAACAATGGGGACATTAAATTCTCCAATATAAGTGTGATCTTACTCAAAGAATCTTATACTTGAATTCCTTGATCCAGTAAAGAACTATCTCTCACATAAATCACTTAATTGTTGATGATCGACTCTCACATATATTTGCCTAATTGTTAAGGATCGACTCTCACATGAATTTACTAATTGTTAAAGATCATGTTTCACGTATCTTGCCTAACTGTTGAGGATCTACTCTCACGTACATTGCCTAGTTGTTGAGGATCGAGTCTCACGTATATTTCCTAAATTGTTAAGGATCGGCTCTCACATAAATTTTGGAATTATTGAGGACTGGCTCTCATTAAAAGAAGGATCAATTGCAACTGATGCAAACATAAGATCAAACAAAAAGGGATTCATTCATTGAGAATCCTTGAGTTTTCAAAAAACTAAAGGCTACTCTATTACAAGGATTATTGTTGAGACTATTCAACTATAAAGTACCCGAGTAGCTGCCAACATTGTTGGGGGGGGAAGAAAAAAAAATATTAAATCTTTTTCACTTCATTGTTCAGATCCTACCCAGATGAAAATACCCTAGGGATCCAACCTTCTCGCTCAGGGAAGCAACCGAAGATCTAGGGGAGGGGGAGGCTAAAAGGAAGCTGGTTCTTTGCTCCTGTTCCACCACCTTGTCCATATTGGCGTGGCTGAGGATAAGATCCCTTCTTGCACATAGCCAAAATCTTGGACATTTCCAAGGATAGTCTATAGGAAAACCATGAAGGCCGCAGGGGGGAATCTCAGGGGAATTAACTAACAATACGACAAGTAGGCAAAATCGGAGCTCAAAAGATTTTCTATGATGTTTCATGTTCCAACCGGTCGGGTTCTCTGATAAAAAGGGAAACCAAGAAAAGTCTGTATTAGGGAGGAATCAAAATGGGGAAAATAAGAGGAAAATCCATCGTACTAATTTGAGTAACATCACTTAGAATCGTGGCCATCAACGTTTCTAGTAACTGATCAGGAATTCCAAGTGATAAGATCCCTCACCTTTCTCTCGGTAAGAATACATTTTTTTCATTAGGAATGTTGCTAGAATTCAGAGATGATTATGGGGGTTTCTCTATGAAAAGAGGGACAGGAGGAAGAAGATAGTGAAGCATGGTCAAACAATATCTTCGCAGAAAAATATATGAGGAATGTGAATGGCATAAACCTCATGGACACCTCTTTTATAGCACCGAGTGGATGCCAAAAATATGTCTCGAGAAATGGAATAGCCATTTTGAAAAGTAGGATAAAGGGAAGCCATAACTCATTGATTTTTTTACTTCACCTAAACAGTTGACGCACTCTACCTTGAGTAAAGTGGTTGAGTCAATGAGCCTCGTGGAAGTAATTATAGGCCATTTAATTGACCCGTGGAATTAAGTAAGATAGGGAACCAATGGTCTTCTCCAAAACTAATAACTTCGGCTCTCTAGGGGGGTTTTGATAAGGATCGGAGCTGAATATCCCTCTTTGGTTGAGGTGATCCTTAACTGCATTAATGAAATCCAGTTTGATGATTTCCTAAACTTCCTTGTAAAGGAGCCTGGGAAACCATGTGCATGAGAGCTATGTGGTTCTAAATTGTACACAACTTCCCTTAGCTTAGCCATAGTGATTGATCTTAATATGGTTTCATTTACTGATCATTGATAAATTGTTTGATATATGAGAGGAATTTTTTAAATTCCTATCCTAGATTTATGATTTTCACCCTTAAAAGAGATTTTCATCCTTAAAAGAGATTTTCATTGAAAGTCATAGCCCCTTTTCCTATTTCCTCTTGGATCACTAGTTTTACCTGTTTTTTAATTTAAGGATTTGGCATTTGGTGTGTCTTTCCCTTACATTGTGATGGAAGTAACTGGTGTTTAAATCACCATCTTGCACCCCACTTACTCTTAGTTTTCTTTTTTAAGAATACATCATGTTCCACTAGTCTCAGAGAGTTTTTATTTAGCTTTATATAAATTGGATTTATCTTGTTGGTTTATGTTTTATCAAACAGGGGTTCAAGATTCTTGAATTTGATTTCATATTGTTTTTAGGTTATCAAATAATACATTCCCAAAAGAAGTTCTATTCATTCCTTAATGTCTTTTTTACAGTCGTATGATTTTTAGACTAAACCTAATCATGTCTTGTTCTTTTATGTGTGAGTGCAATCTATCTTGGACGATTTTTATCAAAACCTTTCTTTTAAACCACATATCTTGAAACCTAGAGGGTTTTGAATAAGTTTGGATTGAGAATGACTATGAGACCAGTAAATGATTATGATGTGAGATATTTCTACTCAAATTTGTACACTGTATATATTGAGATCACCCAGTAGGTTTTGATTTCGTAAGACTCTATCTAGTCTCTTGGTGGTAGGATTTAGATTTTCGGCAGAGTGATGGTGGTAAAATGTATGTTTGCGGTTACCATCCGGCTTTTGTGAGAAGAGATAAGGTTTGGAAGATAAAATTTATTGTAGAGAAAAAAAACAAGTAAAAATCTCCCATACTTGGTATCTAATCCAAATAAATTAATTTAGAATTTTATAATACATTGTACCTAACCATTATATCTTTATAAAAATCTTTTTACGCACATTAAAATACGCAGAGAAACCAATGTACACAAAAATAGTGAAAAAAACTTAAATTTAAAAATGGTCATTAAATGTGTGAGACACATTTCACCGCCAAGTAGCAATAGTGCCCACCGCCCAACATGTTATAACCCTGTTTATATCTGGAATTTGTTAGAGAATGTTGTCCCTTCTTTTTAAAGTTAAAAAATGATCCTCCATTCTTCACAAGTTTTGCGCCGAACTCCACCAAGACACTAGTCCTAAAGAGGGATCGAGTAGTTCGTGTCGATTTAATCATAAAAGAAATAAAGAAAAGAATCCCACATAAAAGAGTCTAGCTAAGGTGAAAGTGTAACGCATTTATTTTGGTCAAATGTCTAACGCATGAAATCCAACAAATCTATTGTATTTTATTACCTCAAATAATACGTGTCAGTCTCTCCTGTTCTCAAAGTGTCATCTGCAACACATACTAAGCTTCAAACAATTCTGATTTTTTCTCCCATTCATTCCCTCCGCGCCGAGCTCTCAATCACACAGGTTTGTTTACTTCTCCTTTTTTCTTTTGCTACTCTTTAAAATCTTTAGCCTGTTTGCGTGCGTTTTCGATTCCTATATCTGCATGTGTTAGACTTGTACTGATTGATTATAAGCTTGAAAAAAAAACACGTGGAGGTTAATTTGTTCTTTATGTTTGTGTATCGAGGCTGAGCAATGAATTCTTAGGATTTGGTATGTTTTTCAGTAGATTGTTGTGCTAGTAGATTAAACATTATTCTTCATTCTATAAGTTGACAGGTTGATGTTTTCATGATGATAGGCATAAATAGGCATAAATTGAACTGTATATATGCTTTTAATGGGAGAGAATCTGATACATTTTCAGTGTTTTCGGATGTGCATATGTTTGAACTCTCTCACATTGCTAAGTTAAATGGTACTGACCAGTGACTTGATACAGTAAGATTTTGAGGCAACTTCACTTAATGCGAATAGGTTTTAAGATGAAGCTCTGGGATTCTATATCATCATATTAGATGCTTGAGTTTGATTGTGGCATGATGTCGGGATATTGGTGTATTCATGGACATGTTTTGTTGGCATGTGAGGGTGCGTGTTGTCTATCCTACATGGCTTGTTGTCACTATTCCAATGTTTTTGCTTGGCTGGAAAGTAGAATTTACCGCTCGAGACCTACTATAATAGGATTAAGAATGCGATTCTTGATTTCTTGTCTGAAAGTCTCTATTTCATTGATGTCGAAACTGTCCACATGATAATGTTATGGGTGAATATTGCATACTGCTAATGAAAATGGACGTTTGGCTGCAGGCTCTTTGTGAATCAAGGACTTAACAGAGTTACCAGACTTACGAATGGAGAACACTGGCAAAATAATACCACATGGTGGTGCGAATCCTAGAGCCGGCACAAACGTTGGTTCAACTTCTCAAACACCCAAACGTAAATTTGTTGAGGAAGGATCGAGCTCTAGTGCCCATCCCGAGCCAAGGAAACTGTTTATTCCTATTCCGTCGGACGAGGTTTGGAATAATCTGGTAGCAGCTAACACGGGTGGATTTGCTGTCACCGGGACTGCAGCTGCGGCAAGTGCCGGGCATGTTCTGGGAGGTGTGGACATTGCTGAGAGCAATGAGTCCTATCTGTTCCGAGTGTCTCTTGCTGGAGTGAAGAGGAATCCAGGTAAGCAGATATCTATTCTTGAACTTACCATTATTACTTGCACTGAAAATTTACCAGCAATTTCTTGTTACACATTTATTATAACAAAACATCACACGTTGTTAATGACGCATGCTTATAGATGGATTTTGTTAGCTACTTTTGCACCAGTTCTGTTATTTTCTGATTCAAAGTATAGTCTATTATGTATTGTGAGTTACTTTTGTCATGTATTTGGGAACCGCTGCAAAGCCTGCTTCGGTTGGTAAACCTCCTTACTTGTCATGCCTTCTTCTTTGTACAAGGGATCAAATGCTACAAAGATTAAAGGGATCAATTTTGCAGGATATGAAGGATACCCCTTCATTAAGGATAGTTTGATTGACTTCATATGCTATTTAGGACTGGTAATTACTTGCATTTGATCCCATGTCCATTGTTGATCTAGTTCAGATTTAGTAACCATTTTCGCAAGAAAATCTGCTCGTTGATCTGCCTCTCTGAATGTATGTGACAAGTTAATATGGTAAGAACTTAGGTCTGGGTTCCTTTTGGTTGTCAGTGGATTTTGTATCCCAAATAAGCCAACCTAGAGTCTGATTCTACTATAAAGCATGGTAAGTTAAGTTCCGTTGCCATTGTATAAGCTGCCATTATTGCCTTAACCTCAGCTTGTAGGGGTGAGGTAGCTTCGGTTGCTCTAGTATATGATTCCAAAACCAGCCTTCCCAGACTTACTGTATGCTTCTGCATCCACATTAATTTTCATTCCTGAAATAGGTCCGTTCCAATAAAACCGCAGAGATTTTTTTCCAGGAGGAAACCAAACCATTATCTATTGTCTATTAAAAATTTGTTTTTGATGTTGTCTCCATGACCAAGGATAAGGTTAGCTTCCAATTTAAGCAATAGCTGTGCTTAATGCCTAAAACTAGCTTACCATTGTGAATGTTTAAGTTTCCACCGCTAATAGCTAATGATTCTGAGTAACTGAAGTAGTTAATTAAATGCTCATTCAACTTCTACAGGTTTGTTGTTCGATAGACGCTACCTATACGCTTAGCTTCTCTTCTTTCATGTATCTTTTGTTAAGTAGGTAAATGCTCGTTGGACTTGTACAGTTTTGTTCTTCTATAGATTCTACCTTGATGCTTATTTACCCTTCTTTCATGCATCTTTCACTTATGAGTTAATACTGCTGCACATCAGTAATTTTTCTCGTGCTTTCGTATCCGCAGAAGAATTCAGCTGTAATGTAGCCAATAGCGGTAAAGTGACTATACAGGGACAGACAACCACCGGGGAGGCAACAGTCCGGAGACACTCTCAGGTGTTTGTTATGCAGTCTCAGAATCTCTGTGCTTCTGGTTATTTCACCATCCGCTTCGCACTCCCTGGTCCAGTTGTCGGCGAGTCTTTTACTGGTAGCTTTGGGGCTGATGGAATCTTAGAAGGGATAGTGAAGAAAGCTCCTGCCGTGGAACCCCGCGCTTATAGATTTTGATTCTGCAAGCTGTTATGTGCCCCCCCTATATGTATGATGTGATAGAATATATGCAATGCATCCAGTTATATTAACAGATCAGAGGGCTTGTACTGTAACTTTGATGTAACAATATTAGAATGCTGTCGTTTTCGGTGTTTGGATGGTTGGAAATCAGAGGCATCGGAGAGTTTGTTAGCTTCTTGATAGCCTAATAGGTTGATACAGATAGGTGGTTGCAAATCTTCAAACTTTGTGTGAGAATGGCAATTGAGACCGATCCCCAAAACTCTGAATATCTTGAAACTGTGTTTTTTTCCCTCTCTTTCTTCCACTAAGTAGCAGTGTAAAAGGATCACATGAGGTTGTAGCTTCCTGCACCTGAACTCCATTCATTCATCACCAGAGAGGTATTCTTTGAGAACACAGGATTCCAGGTATTCTTTGAGAACAACACGGGATTCCATTCTTCGCTCGACTCAGCTTCAGGAAACTTCCAGTTTCTTTTCAACTGGAATTCCTCATTCTACTAATATGCCGGCTACAAGGGTAGCAAACTAAGAATCCTCTAATACTCTCGTAATCAATGTCTGAAATTCATCTTTGGAAACAAGTATGGCAGATGGCTCAGCCAATTCATCAACATTCTTGAACCTAACCACACGGGCAACAGCCTTTCCATGGCCAATCTCCCTGGATAGGTTCAGCAGCCAACACACACGGGTAGCCATCAACAGTCATGGATCACCGACTTGAAAGGACCCGAACATAATTTGGAGGCAGATTGGTGAGGGTTAATTCGTAATAACCTAAGACAGACTGAAATAAGGTGGAAAGAGTGAATCGAATCCCGCAATTTTCTAAGGTCTCTAAATACACTGCAACCATTCCCTTGGGAACATTCAAGACCGTTTCCGTGACACCATGCAACAATATGTGGTCACAAAGATCAATCAAACTCTATCACCCTAACAACAAACATCAAACTCACACAGTTGGTCGACGTATGAAGCGGTACTCCCCGGCCGACACATCACGGAATGATGAGCCTTGGATGGTCCAATAGTCGAAACCCTGATCGACTGACAGAGAACAAAGAAAAAATAAGAAGAATTGAAAGAGAAGCAAAGAGGGTACCTGATAAATAGAGTAAGCAGACGCTCAGAGCAGATTTGTAAAAAGTAAAAAAAACAAGGAAAATAAAAGGAGAAATGAAGGACTTAACAAGGGAGAGAGATCAAAAGTGAAAATGGAATGAGCACAGCAGGCCCAAGATATACCTCTATAAGGAAGAGATGCCAAAATGATTAAAACCATCTTGGGAAGACGTGAATTTCAAACAATTAACACGCGAAGCAGCAGTTAAGACAGTCAACATAATTGTTCAAAACCTAACTCCACTTTTTTGAAAAATCTCCACTTTTTGAAAATAACGACTACGACAACCCCAGCAAAATGCGAAGAGGTGAACATATGAGTAGCCCTAATGCAGACGCTTACATACTCAGCCCCTTACCCTTCACTTGACAGCGGGACCTTGGGCAGGGAGACTTGATAATATATGGGCCTATCGGCCCAGGGCATATGAAATCAGCCCAACAAGAAGGAATTGGCCCTAAGAGGTAAACGGCAAAACATTATGTGACAAATAATTTTAGCCCCCAACCTATATAACTAGGAAGGAACAAGCAGAAAAGGTGAGCATAGCAAGTACCAACACCTAATACGGCTCTCCAATCTGACTTGATCGTCAGAGCAGGCACGCCCCTTCCCATGCCTGCCTGCCTGACCTTTGTCTGACTGTTGTAGATTAGGATTGAGTTGTAGAAGGTATTCTAGAGAGCTAATATTAGCCATTAGATTATAGTTGGAATGACAACATCTTAGTCATTGGTTGGGTGATGCCACTAGTATAAATAAGGGTGATGTAGTATAATTTCAATCAATCCAAA
>JAULKK010238679.1:0-15415 GCA_032355705.1 Rubia peregrina
CCCCCCCCCCCCCCCCCCCCCCCCCCCCCCGGGGGGGGGGGTGACTGAACGTGCCTAAATTGGTTCTGACGCGTGTAACTTACGCGCTGAGGATGAAACGAGTCTGTTTGGTTGCTGGCGCGTGAATTCCACGCTCTGATGATGAAATGCGCCTTTATGGTTGCTGGTGATTCACGCGCCGAATATCCGCGAACGCGTCTGGAGAAACCACCAGAAATAATGGATGAAGACGCCAAGAATCGGACGTTGAGACTTGAAGAAGAAGACGTCGCCGGTGATTTGAAATCCGCTGCTGGAGACCCAAGAACACAATTCGCCATAGATCGGTGCGGAAGTTGTTGAAAAGAGAGGGCCGCTTAAGACGCCACCGAATTTGAACCTATACGCTTGACTGGAGAATTACCGCCAGAGAATTAATCGACCGAATAGAACTCCTTCGAGACAAGCCGCTGAAGAGAACGCCTTTGAGGAGAACTTGAGGAGAATGGCTTGAGAGATCCGCCGGAGGTGACCGTGGAGAAGACCGGAGAGAAGCAGCTGGAGGTGTGCCGGAAGAGACGACCGGGAAGAGAGAGAGCATAGTGATCTGGCTGAAAAGTGGACTGGAAATAGTAGCCGAAGTGGAGATGATGGCCGGAGCCTGGCCGAAATTTGGCTAGAGCAATTTGATCGGAAAAGAGTGGGACATGGTTCAAAAAAATTAGGGTTTAGGGTTCAAAATCAGAACTTGCTCTGATACCATGAAAGAAGGATTTCCCGTAATGATGAATATTATTGAGAGACCAAATTATATAGATGATTACATAGAAGAGTTCGAGAACAAACAAAACTCTAGTACTAATCTTCAATATGACCTAGTCTAACAAAATTAAATACCGGTTATCAATTTTCCAGTTTTTTAACAACCCTATATACGAGGGTTGCAGTTGTATTTGGATTAACCTTAAAAGTGTAAGACTACAATTATTGACAACCCATGAGTATGGGTTGTTTATGTGGCCACAATCCATATGGATTTCCTCGTGGCACAACCTGCCTCAGCCCAGGAATAAAGTATGACTACCCTTATTTTATGGGGTTTATCCATTTACTCGTTTATTGAATTTACTTATTGCATGGGTTTGGTTCATTTACTCATTTATTGTATTTATTTCCTCACTGATTACACTTACATTTTTGAAAAATTGGTAGATAATAAGTATAATTTGGTTCTCATTATATTTCTGTATTTTCCTGAATTTTCATAATTAAAAAATTCTACACAAATAAAATGTATTATAAGTATTTTATTATCATACTAATTAAATAAGTATTGTAATATAAATAAAATGTACTTAGGAATGTAAAATGAATAAAAATAAATTGATAAAGTTGGGGTTGTTTTGGTTGTTGATAAATTGTACGAAAGAGAAAATTTTAGTTGTATAGTGGATTGTTGATGTGAATGTAAGAGAATTAATTATTTATTGTTGAAAGTGGGTTGAGTTGAGTTGTTGATAAAGATAGTCTAAGAGACGGGCCATAGTAGAGAGTTGGAAACTAAATTGATTTTAGATGAATAAAAAACCGGAGTAAAGAAGGAGTATGTTACCTGTTTATTTAGATTAGTGAGGCAAATTATCGAACACTTTATGTGGTAAAATTGAAATGTACAAAAAAAATAAAAGTAGGAACTAAAGACTGAACCGGTGGAACGAAACAGTAAAAATGAAGACGCTTAACCTTAAATGAAGATGCGTAGGGGGGAGGAACATGAACAAGACACGTGGTAACAAGGGAAAGAGGGTCAGTTGTACGAGGCAGGTGAAGCATGTAGGAGAAATTCAGGAAGTGGGGGCAAAGGACGGATGACCTGCTACTGGAAACTTGCTCACCAAAAATAGCTAACAAGCCGTTGGAAAGAAGAAGAGATGAAGCAGAGTTGAGGATGGATTCTTGAAGGTGAGGATGACCGCCTACCGTACCTGAACCCATTCTTGTAAAATGTTGAGCGCTCTTAGATAAAGAATAAATTTGATGAATAAACTGAAAAATGATTTTAAATGTTAAAAAGTGAATATATAAAGCTAATTTAATAATAATAATGAAAATATATTTGTATCATTATCTTCTACAATTCAATGAACTTCTTCTTGACAACAGAATATTTGCATCAGTTTTTATCATGAGAAAAGTGTGCTTTTAACTATGTTTTTTGTTTGCAAGTGCAGATATAACCTTGTAAAATTGTAAAGTGCAAATCTAACTATGTACTCCGTTGACCAAATTGTCAACAACTAATTTGGCCGAAAATTGGTTAAATGACCACTATACCCATCATTAAAAAAATCAAAAAAAAATAGGAAAAGACCATAATATCCCCTCTTATTATTAACCTCTCTCCTTTTTCTCCTTTTTCTTTATTATTATTCTTTTTTCTTTTGAAAACCCTTTCTCGTTCATTCTGTCACATCTGGTTTCTCGTCGCCAGCAATTTCTCGTCCCATGTTTTTCCTCTTCTCTAGCACTCGGTGAGCTTCGATGTTCTTCCTCTTTCTCAAGTAGAGAAACAGATATTTTGACGAGCTTCACTGTTATGAGGTTCGTCATTGATAGTTGAGATGGGTGGTTGACTAGTTTTGATGGGTGGCGGGGGAAAGGAGGAGTGGCAGAATGGGCAGTGGCGGCGGGCTGGGGTTGAGATGGGTGGCAAGGAAGAGGAGGAGCGGCACAACTAGGGTTGAGATGGGTGGCGGGGGAGAGGTGGCCAAGTGGTGGGAGCTTACTGGTGGCGGTGGTTCTAAGCAGGGGGAAGAGCGAATGAGCCCTGGCTGCTGAGCGGATGAGTTTGGGGTTGTGGCGGTGGATGGCGGCAGTGCTCGGCGACGACGATGGGTTTAGGATTGAAGAAGAAGCTTAGGGTTTAGGGTTGATGAAGAAGTTTAGTGCATAATGGTGATTAAATTTTAGTTTTATGTTTAGGGGTATTTTTTTATTTTTTCATAGGGTAAAGTGAATTTTTAACCATATATGTTGGTTGAAAGTACAAAAATGACCTTGTAAAATTTGAAAGTGCAAAATTTCCATAAGGTAACTTTAGTTATAAGCACATATCTACCAAGCACACCTTCAATATCTTCTTCTAAAGCCATTCATTTGTAATTTCAAATTCCAAAGCAACTCAAAAAGTGTATATTTGTTGCCCTATAATAATAGACCTGAGATGGGTATAGTAATTAATACACATGAGATGTTTCGCTTAAAAAGTGTACATTTGCTGCCCTAATATGTACCACCCACAACACTACCCCATGCATGGTAACTTAATTTCACGGTATGGCCTCATCTCTCAACCACACCGATTTACCCATACACAAAAAGTCAGAACCAATTCACTACAGACAGTACGTACATATATACTGATATCGAAACTGTGATTTTGAAGCCTATATAATGCTCAAAACAAGCAACCAAAACCAACACACCTTAGAATACCTAATCATGATTTGCCAGTTCAGCACTCTCTTCCTCCTTTCTTGCGCCTTGATCTTTTGCCACACCAAAGCAACACACAGCCCCATCTACTCTTCTTGCGACCGGCGATCCGATGATCCCAAATCCTTAGCCAATTGCGCGGTCGGATTCGGGCAAAACGCCACCGGAGGACGAGATGGTCGGGTTTACACCGTCACAGACGACTCCGACACCGCCATCAACCCAAAGGAGGGAACGCTTCGCTACGCGGTAACGCGAAACGAGCCCCTTTGGATCGTTTTCGAAAGGGATATGGTGATAAACCTCAAGCATGTTCTCCTGATCACCAGCAACAAGACCATCGATGGAAGCAGCGCCAAGGTTATAATGAACATATATTGATAATATCATGCGGAAATCAAATAACATTTTAACTTTTAACCATCATTTTTTAACAGGTTGAGATTGTGAGTGGACCTTGCATTGCGATTGAGCGCGCCGAGCATGTGATTGTTCATGGAATGATCATTCATCAGTGCCAACGGGTGAAACCTGGGTTAGTTCAGATCTCTCCCGACAGACATCGTATGGTTTGGCAAGAGGAGTGCGATGGAGATGGAATTAGGGTTTCCAACTCTACTCACATTTGGATCGATCTTTGCCACCTTTTCAACGCCACTGATGACTTGGTTGATCTCACTCGCGGCTCGAAACATATCACCATCTCCAACTCCCAGTACAGCTGGCATGAAAAGGTTCGAAATTCATTTTTTTTTCAGCTATATATTAGATCAAAAAAAGCATTCACTCTTTAATTTCTGAACCTACTATCATACTCGTACTTGATAATGTATCATTTCATGTAAGAAAACTAATTTTCAAATGGAGAGAGTGACACCACAATTTTATTGGACTGTAAAGTTTAACTATATATGCAAACTATATCATCTTATCTTTATAAAAAAAATAATTAAAACTTTGTTTTAATAGTATGAAATAGTGCAAGCTATAAAGGATTGCCATTTCTCATTAATAAATGCGTAGCTTGCAAATTAATATGGTACAAAGAAGGTCATAACAAGTTAAACTACAATGTATCATAGGCTTGTAGCTAAACTATTGCGAATGCTGTAACTACCATTCATTTAATTAATCTTAAATACTGAAAATGTGTGTGGTATGGAATTACTTTTGCTGGAAATGATCCTACTTTACTATTGAAAAAGTGTATAACTTGCCAATAAATTCATTAGAAAATATGACATGATAAGTTAAATTACAATGCATTATACGCCTTGTAAATCACCGTTGCGAATGCTCTAACTACCATGCATTCATTAAAACATAAAGTTAATTATAATCTCTTTATGTTCATTAAATTACTCATGGTTAATTTTATATAGTAGCTAGCTAGAGGTAGATGAAGTATTAATTTTTCTTATACGATGTAGGTCAATTAATTGTTTTTTTGGAAAGTTTTATTTTTATTTTTTATTAAACAGTGGACTATTAAGATGACAACTGTGTCTCACACAAAGTGGGTTGAGACTCCCACCACACGGGTCACACGGAGTGGGGTGAGCCTCTTACGTGCTCTAAGAGCATGTTTCACACCAACATGGTGTATTGGATACTTAAATGACCATAACAATGCAAGCCAATGGGGGAAGGGAGGTTTGAACCCTAGTTGCACATTGCCGATCACATTGCTCTGGTCACTTGGATTTGCCCAAGTGGTGTGTTGGGGAAGTAAATTAGTTAAGAATCGAAGTAATTTACTCGTGTGTTAATTTGCATCATCGTTGAATTTGACAGGACGTTTTAAAAGCACAACGAAAAAATCCTGTACAAGAATACAAGTTAATCAGCATAACTGTGGCAAATAACCTTTTTAGTGACAACGTCAGGCAATGGGTGCCAAGGTAAATGCAAACAAATTTGCAGAGTTGTGTTCAAATTCATACCAAGTCCAATGACTTCTCTAAAAAAAAACTATTTTTATATTTTAATAAACTTTTGCTTCTAATTCAACAGGCTTTCACTTTACAAAATACTGACATTAAATTTCACAGGTTAAATTAGCTATTTTCACTCTCTAAATTCAACTTTATGTCTTCATAAATGCAGTGAACGGTTTTTTTTCCTTGCTTCATTTTGTTTAATTGTAAAAAATCTATTGGAGGAAGAAATATTTATAATCTCGAGTTACTATTTTCTCTTCAAGAATAAATTCTCGAATAATTTTTTATGTGGGATTTTTCATGCGAGGGTTAGATATAGCTTCCAGCGCGTCCCGAACCATGTGAACCAGTGGATATCGTTCTCGATTGGAGGGAGACTGCATCCTACATCTCCAGATGAAGGAAACTACGTTATCGCTCCAAATGATCCTAAGATCAATTAAGGTATGATTTGTTGCAATGATATTTAATATAATAATGAAATATAACTGGTTTTTTATAGACTGCCTGCGGAATGATGAACTGATATTCTAGCTATCTTTCTCCCAAAAAAGAAAGAAAGAATGTTTGATTAATTATTTAATCAATTGATTATTGTTTTTGCAGGTTTTGAAAGATGGGTAAAACTGGAAGTGGACGACCAGAAATGATGGACCTCGTTAATGAATGGAACTGGAATAAGTTACCTAGCTATAAAATCTATCTATATATTGCTAAGTTGTTATCAGTAAAGTGCTGTATTTATAGAGCCGCAACTTAATTACCGTCTGGGTAATAAATTATCATCGACTACTGCTAAATGATTATGAATATTGTACTTCTTAGTACTTGTTATTAATATGCAAGGCATTTATGCATCCATGAAAGATGTGCTACTAAAGTGTTATCCCATACTTCTGGTTTCCCTTTTGAAGGAGCAAATGACAATGTCATTATTTATAATTAGGCTGGTAGGTTGTACAAGATTGTCATGACTCATGATCCATATAATGCCTCTGCTCCCTTATTTATGGCTCCCATTTTTCTTTAAAAAAATTCAATGCATATTTAATCACCCATAACTTTAATTGTGTGTGATAACTACTCCCTCCGTCCCAGCGGAATTGGCATATGTTTGTTTTTAAAGTCAAAGTTATCAAACTTTGACCATAAATATAAATTAATATACATATAATAAGTATATCATGTGATATATTGTTGAATTCATCTTAACATATATTTTATAAATATTAATTTTTTATATGAAATTTGTATATGTAGCTAGAGTTATTGATGGTAAAACATGATCATCGAAAACCGTGTGCACGGTAAATGTGTCAAATCTGCCGGGACGGAGGGAGTACACGTTACGGATAATTCAAATTAAATTTTCTAAGATGACTTCTCACATGATGTTCTTAGTATATGCAATAAAAGTTATTGATAATCAAACATGTCATGAAAAAAATTTATTGTCAGAGAGGACCATAAATAAGGGACCGGGTGGAGTATTATGATAATCAGTGCTGCTTTAGTTGACACTAATATATGTGAAACATAAAGAGATGCTCTTATAAATTTCATAACAAGTTATATTACTCTATAATTGTTTGGGTATTTTCAGAAGGGCGTCTCTAACTATTCAAATTGATGGAGTTTTAGGCACCACTGACCTTCAATAGACTCAATGGCAGGGTCTTTTGTTTAGGTCATAGACTATAATGTTAAATGAAGTGTGGAAGAGAGATGGTGTGTGGAAGAGGGAGAGACTGACGGGGGGAGGAGGGGGAGAGGGGACGGGAGGGTTGTGGGGGAGAGGGTGGAGGCGGCGGAAGGGGTAAACTGGGGAAAAATCTAAGGTAAAATTACTGAGGGCATATTCGTCATTTTGGGTCCGGTCAACTGTTCAATTGCTGAATCAATGCCGGAATGTGTTTTGAAGGTTATATCGACACATTTCATCATAAAATTAGACTTAGTTTAACAATTTTTAATTTTACAACACTTTCAATCTAACAATAAGGTTAGAAAAACATTTTAAAATGGGAACTGAACAATGAAGAGGAATGAATAATCGACCGTAAAACAAAAATCTCTACTAGTCCCCAAAATCTATACTCCCTCCGTCCCAACTGTTTTGGTGAAAAGAGAATTATCACGCTATTCAAGAAACATGCTTGACCGTTAATATCTTTACATATAATAATGATAAATAAAAAATTAATATTTAGAAATTACTTATTACTACAAATTTAAAAATTGAAAATTTTAAAAGCATTAGTTAAACATCAAAAGTTGTTAAGTTTAAATTTTTTAAATCTTGGTAACTATTAACCGGTCAACCTAATTAAAAGGTGTTAAGGAACCGACTGAGAACAATCAATTCGTAATAATTTGGGAACTTCTTAGGAAGATGGTGCAAAGAGATGAATGAAACCTCTAATTTCGCGGCACATAAACTGTCATTTTCCTGTCTCGTGTACAACTATAGGCAACAATAAATAATCAGTAAAACTACTGTGATCTGTCTCATGATTCACATGATACTGCAACGGTTTGCGCGATGATCCTCGTACAAGCCGCCGCTGTAGCCATAGGAGCCGTGGTGCTGATGGTAGCCATGATGGAACTCGGGAAGAAGCTGACCGATGAATGGTCTGCTACCGTGATGCAAGCAGTACGGATCTCTGCAAATACTTTCATCAAAGATCGAAAATTCCGGTACATATTCTTCAGCTTTGTGTCCAACATCATCTCTTGTTTCTCTGTTCTTCTTCTTCCTCCTCCTGGGAGGCTCTTTTTCATAGGATATGATCTCTGCGGATTTTCCCATCTTTTCGGCCGCCCGGAGAAGTACGGTTGGGTTAGCTTTGCCGGTAATGTACACCAGGTCCTCTTCTGCATCAACTTTTACTGAATCGACGCCGCGGATATCCAAGAACGATTTCTTCATCGCTCTTGGGCTGTTCTTCTTGTGATCTATGGCAACTCGGATGACGATTCTCTGCAAAATGTGAACGAAAGAAGTTAGTATGATGTTATTTGGAGGAAAATCAGAGTGCAAAAGTTGCATGCTACGAAATGTCTTGCCGGATATTGAGCTTCGCCGTCCATGATGTTCGACAAGTCTTGAAATCAAGGTCCCTTAAGATTTATAAATAGAGTGATGGGGATATTTTTGGGAATATTTCGAGTTGTAATATTTCCAAGATCGCTTATGGATTGGATGATAGAGACAATATTTCTTGATTGAAAAGAAAACCATTATTTCTTGTAGAAAATGGCAAGTAAAAATGGAGATTGTAAATTATTCAGAGAAGGAATTAAGATCAGGGAAATATACATACTATAACTTGTGTAAGATAATCAAACGATACTGTATAACAAGTTTGTTCGCACGGCAGCATGGAAAGCTACAAACAAGCAGCCATTCGACGTGGTAGACCCTTTGGTTATAAATATCCTAATAGCGAAGTGGATATATAACCCTATATAATTCACGAAAGTAAACATGTAACCCTGAGATAATTGAAAGTGCAAATATAATTCTATATAGTTTATGTGCAAATATAACTTTTTCTGACAGTTTGAGACCGGATTGTGTTAAAAAGATAAATTTACCCATCTATAAAAATAAAAATAAAAACTAAAATGACATTCATACCCCTAAAAACCCTAATCTCCTCCATCTCCATCCTTCTCTTCTTCCAGTACTCAAATCTATTATTTTGCAAGATCTCGTGGACCGCCTCGCCCTTCTTATTCCATTATTCTATCCTATTCTTTTGTGAGCCGTCCTGCGACGACAGATTTGCAAGATCTCGTCGACGACGGATTCGAGTCGGTGTGCTAGTGGTGGTGGCGGAAGAGTAGGGCAGGACTTCGTCTACGGTGGATTTGAGTCGGCGTGCGCTAGTGGTGATGGCGGAAGAGTCAGGCAGGGTTTTGGAGTCGGCATTAGCGTCGAGAGAGGCTGACGACATCGGAGTCAAGATTTGCACCGTTGAGGAAGGCTGACGGTGGAAGAGTCACATCGATGTTGGAGTCAAGATGATGGTGGAGACGAGTGGCGGTTCAGGCGCGCAATTCGACCGACGACAAGATCTCGTCAACGGAAGACCCGGTTCAGTTCGACGTTGGAGTCAAGAATTGCATCGCGCGGCAGAAGAATTGGGTAGAGCTCCACCAGATCTTGACTCCTGGGGAATTTTGGAGTTAGGAAAAGGTGGGGATGGTGCGGTTGTGGAGCAGAGGGGCTGGGTTTTTGGGGAGGGGTCGGATGGTGGCGGGGTGGCTGGCAGTGGTGGCGGGGTTGAAAGGTGGTAGCAGGGGGTGGAAGGTGGAGGGTTGGTTGGGCAGTGGTGGCGGGATGGCTTATGGTGGTGACGGGGTGGAAGATGGTAGAGGGGCTGGTTGGGTGGCGACAAGCTGGTGGTGGAGGTGTAGGGCATTTTTGTCTTATAAAATTTAGTATTAGGCTGAAAAGGGTATTTTGGTCATTTCTGGTCGGTCAGTGGCGGGAAATGGCCAGTCAATGCCGGAATATAGTCTTTAAGGTTATATTTATCTCAGAGTTATATCTGCGCTTTCTCAATTATATAGGGTTATATTTGTATATTTCTCATTTCTTAAATTACATAAATTTAATTTTTTAATAAAAATATCTTTTAAAACGTACTACTACTTTGTTTTAGCATAAGATATTATTCATTGAGTTAAGTACTTGAAGTGCCAAAATAACCCTGCAATTTCAAGAAGTGTCAAAATGACCTTTGACCGTCTTGACCTTTTAGTCAACAGCCTGAATGCCGGGTTTTGTTGAAATGACCGATTTGCCCTTGTTTTTTTAAAAAACTTGAAATTCCGTCCTTACCCCTAGTCATTTTCTCCCATTTTCTCCGTTTTTCTTGCCAGTTCTTTCCTTATTCCCTTTTGTCTTCCCGCTCAAAGCCTCGTCTATTTTCCTTCGACGCACAAAACCCACGGTTCTTGAAGGTCCCCTCTCTGTCACCGTTCTCTCCCAGTCTAAGACAAAAACTGTCGGCTGATTGCTGCCGACGGAGTTTCGGCGCTGCTGACTGCCCGTAAAATAGGGCTTCATCCCAAATGGTAAGAACTCGCCATTTTCCCCTCCATACTGTCTCATTCTTTCTATCTGATTGTGTGCATTGAATTTCTCTTATTCCCTGCTTAAGATTTAGGGGGAAGTTCTGGGTTTGGGGGTGATTTTCCTAAAGTTTCATTCCCTGCTTAATACCATGTTCATTTTAGGGGTCTTGCTTAACACCCTACCCAGAACAGGAGCCTTGCCTTGTTCATTTTTTGGGTGCTTTGGTCATGGCTGTATTTTTATGTTGTATGTGATGTAGTTTTTATGATGTATTTTTATGCTCATTTTCTTGCTCTATAATGTGAGGTAGTTATTATGCTGTATTTTTATTATGCTTTTTGCCCAGAGGGCCTGATCATTAGTTATTATGCTGGAAAGGTGAGGTGATGTGATGTGATGTGATGCTGGAAAGGAAATGAACAACACTGGAAAGGTAATGTGATATAGTTAATGTGAAGACCCAGAGGACTGGAAAGGAATAGTTGATGAACACTGGAAATGAAGCTTTGATTGAAAACAATTGGTTTAAAGAAGAAGAAGAAGAAAAGAGTTTAAAAATTGACTTTGGAGAAACAAGAAGGGAGGTCAACGTAAATGGGTCAAACATCTTTGCGGGGTATTTCAGGCTCAAAATTTTCATATTTTAGTTCAAGGGTACTTTAGTCATTTCCATTTTCCCTCTTGGTCGGAATTTAACGGTCAACTCTGGAAAGATAGTATTTGGATATATCGGCACAATTGTTCCTAAAGTTAGGTTAGATTGACACATACAATGATAAGTTATGGTTAAATTAGCACTTTCTCAAATTGCAAGATTATATTATCACTTTTAGATTAAATTCAGTGTTATAACTCTATATACTTGAGATAAATGCAAATATAATTCTCAGATAAATAAAACTAAAAAATAACCCTGACTAGTTGATAAAAGTGCAAATATAATCCTCTGGTGAGAAATTCGACGTTGACCGTGTTTTTTGGCGTTGACCTATCCAAAAATGACAAAAATGCATTTAGACCAAAAGTTGATTTTGAGTGAACAATTATACCCTTACCAACCGCCGGACCACCATCGAACCACCGCCAGACCACCACCGGACTAGGTAGGGTATATCAATACATTCCTAAAACTGATAGGATTATATCAGCACATTCGTAAAAAAATATATAGGGTTATATCTGCACATATTATAAAAGTAAAACCGATCAACATTATAGACCCTAGGTCGGAGAACACAACAAAATAAAAACTACACACAACACCAAAGGTTATCCAATCATCAATCCGGACTAAACTCAACAAAATAAACAATTTTTTATCAAAAAAACTTTTATTCTATACCATATATACCACATATCTCTATTCATGTGATGAAAAGAAGGAAAAAATCACATAATCAAACTCAATATCGCATTAATCTAGTGAATTAAGGTGAATTTCAGATGAAGATACAATTTTTTAAAGGTTCCCACATCTCCACTTCAACGTCCTTTCTGTCAACCTCACCAAGGCTCTTTCGTCGCCACTAGAACCACACTCTAGAACGTCGATAATCAGTGGAAGAGGTTGAAATGACGGTTGCAATCGGTTGGTGTTGATTTTATACTAATATGACACTTTGTTTTTATAATATGTGCTGATATAACCCTACATTTTTTTACAAATGTACTGATATAACCCTATAAATTTTAGAAATGTGCTAATATAACCCTGTTAGTTTTCATAATGCGCTGATATAACCCTATCTAGTCTGGAGACGGTATTTGGATTTTAATTATGCTAAGGGCAATAATGTCATTTCCTATTTTTTAGTTTTTAAATTTTTTTCAAAAAGGTAAAAATATCTTTTCTTCAAATTCCGGCTAAAAGTTACCGGAAGGTTATATTTGCACTTTTACTTATTATCTAGGGTTGTATTTGCACTTTCAATTATCAGAAAGTTATATTTGCACTTATCTGAATTATACAGGGTTATATATGCACTTTTCTCTACAACAAATTTATTCCATAAAATTTTGGACTAGTTTTAACCAAATAAATAACATCTAGCTGGAATATCACCAATTACCAATCAGTTGGAAGACGGTGGAATGAACGTCGGAAATCATCAATTCCAATCGATGCAGGTTTATAAATTGAGCTTGTTTTGGCTTCATCAATCGATAACAAACTAAATGCTTACGAGAGATTGGAAATCCCCTTTAAATTGATGTCAAAGCTATGTTCGCATAATAGGTCGATTGAATTGAGAAACATTAGTAACACTCCAGTTGGTTAAACATTTTCTTCCACCTACAGAACAGTCTGAATCTGAACAGAGAAATCCTGAATTTCACATTCAACTACCAAAATGAAAGGTAAGGCTGGAGCATCAGATCGAAGCTTAGCCACTTCGGGCTTCTCTTCTTGTGGCATCATGAAGTAGATCCACATCGACTCCTTCAGGTGGCAACTGGACATACCTTACCACTGATCCTCGGATGAAGCAGTTCCTCACTGAAAGCTGCAATGAGAATACAGATACATGCCTAATTCCAGCAGTTTGAGAAGGAAAGATTGATTAACACAAATACAAGGTGAACGTGAGAGGAAACAAGGATGGGAATGAACATCAAATAAGAACAATTATATCATTTCCAATGAAAATGAGGTCAAAATATTTGGTCTCACATTGCAGGGAAATCACTCAACTCTATAAGAAATGAAGCAGCCAAGAAGCAATGAATACCGCCTGATGCATCTAAAAGAATTTCAAGAACTAGCTTACGTGAACATCAAGCACGTCGAGCATATGACAGCAAGCACCATTTATAAAGAGCATTTGCTTTACCATATAAAACACTTGAGAGGAAACTGTCTAACCCGTTCAGAATGCAGCTCAAAGGTAAGGTAAAACCCAGGGTCAAAAGGCCAAGCCTTAAATGACAATACTACCCAAATATCATAGATGGTCAGGAAATTACAAAGATTGGTCAGGATGACTCCTGAATACCAAATCAGTATCTTGTTGACCTTAGCATCAGATGAAATCATTAGCAGCTGAACAAACAAGTATTACGAACATCCATCAATTGTTGAAAACTTTGCTAACAATCAGAAAATTTTGAGAATGGTTCCTTCTCAAGTATGAGTTTAACCCCCCTGTGCTAACATCCCAAAGGTCCTCTTTCATCTTTAGATGAGATAGAATTTATCGGAAGCTAAGGCAGCAAGAGTTACAAAGAGTCAACTTAATATATAAAACCTGGGTCAAACTACCAAATCTAGATAGATGATAAGATGAAGTAGAGAAATTTCCACCATTTTAACAATACAGTAACCCCTCCTATGCTCTCCAGTACCTTAGGACTAGCAAAACAATAGTTAAACTACCACAGTCAACTGTTCTTGCATTTTCACTGAGACGAATACAGCTAACATATATGACAGCAGACACCATACAGCATTTGCTTTACCATATGAAACACTAGAGAGGAAACTGTCTAACCCGTTCAGAATTCAGCTCAAAGGTAAGGTAAAAACCCAAAGGTCAAAAAGCCAAGCATTAAATGACAAATGACAAAGATAACCCAAAAATCATTGTTGACCATAGCATCAGATGAAATCATTAGTTAGTGGCTGAACAAACGAGTTGTACAAGTAATCCATCAATTGTTGATAACATTACTAAAAATCACTACGACGGATCCTTGACAATGGTTCCTTCTCAAGTATGAGTTTAATACCCCCGTGCTAATACCCCAAAGACCCTCTTTCATAATTTTTGCATTTTGCTAGATGAGACGGAATTTACTGTAAGCTAAGGCAGGAAGAGTTACGAAGAGTTACTTTAATATTTACTACCCGGGTCAAACTACCAAATCTAGATAGATGAAGTAAAGAAATTTCCACCATTTTAACAATACAGTAACCATTTCAATGCTCTCCAGTAACTTAGGACTAGCAAGAGCAATAGTTCAACTACCACAGTCAACTGTTTTTGCATATTCACTTAGACTAATGCAATACAGCTAACACAAGCAAGCACATAAACTCTTCATAATTTCCAGACACTATACACGAGCACTATCACTATTCAATCACTAAAAAACTACATAGCAAACTGAGATTCATAGACTTCACAATCCTATCTCCGATTATCTCCCATCGGGAGACAGACATCATGCAGTTTTCATAGTAACCCTAAATTCAGTGGAAAAGAGGATCACTAAGCAAAAATGCAGTTTGAGCAGAATGCCAATAGAGAAAAACATCAAATTATACAATCAAGGAACCAAAGACTTAAACCTAAAAGAGGTGGGAAAAGGAAATGGTACCATGTGAGGATAATTGTCCTGATCAATCACCCTAGTGTTCTCGAGCTTGATGTTGAGGTACTGATCCACGGAATGCAAGGTTCCGCGGATGGCCAGATCATTCTTCAGCTCCACCGTCACCTCCCTCCCGACCAAGTCCTTGAAGTACGAGAAAAACAACTGCAGCAAAAACTTAGAAATTGAGGGATCCGAGAAGACGAATGAAACAAAGCAAAAACCCTAAAATTCCGATAGGTCAGGGGTGGGGAGAAGTTTACCATGGCGCCGGAGAGTTTGAAACGGCGGCGAAGGCGGCGAGCTGAAGCCTGAAGACGGTTGGTTAGCAGCTACGCGGCTCTGCTGATTCACTTGTAATGAATTGGGGTTTACTGGAGACCGGAGGGACTGTTTAGTGGTTTTAGTAAATCAGTGGAATCTTGATTGTAAATAGTGTCAGAGAGTCTCTTAAAAAAAATAGTATTTTCATAAGTTATAGAAAGACTAAAGCTTAAACTGTAAATTTGAAGAAATAAAAATAAAAAATTTGGGTTGTATTAATCGGGTCATAAACCTATCACTCCTAAATGTTGCATAATAAAATTTTAATATTGCAACT
>JAULKK010238787.1:0-15414 GCA_032355705.1 Rubia peregrina
CAGTAAACCCTCTCTCCTCACCCCACCTCGTCAGAAAACCCTCTCTTCCCACGTTCCTCTCCGTCAGAAAAGACCTCCCTCCTGAGCCTCACCTTTGTCCCCAACCACCCCAATGTTTAACCACTCTCGTCACCTTGCTTCGTGTCGGGTGGTTCTCACCGCTGGAAATGAGAGCGGTGAGGAAAAGGCTGGGCAGTGAGAATCAGGCTGGCGGTGAGAACGGGGCACCGATGACAAGAAGAAAGTAGAACCGAGAATGAAGAACTGGGTCGGGGCGATGAGAATAGAGTCAAGGCACCAGAGGAGGCACACCAGTTGCCGGAGAAGACGCACAAATGAAAGGAGGATCGAGAAATGAGAACCGGGGTAAAGGGCAGGGATGGGAATCTCTATTCCGGCGAGGATGTGACGGGAACAAATGTGGGGTTGGAGCTGGTCCGGCGGGGCGTGGGCGGCGCTGGTGTTAATTGGAGCTAACGGGGAAGCGTAAAGCACGAGGGCCTTCGCCAGCTTTTGGCTAGGCGACGAGATAAGGGTGAGGCTTGGGCGATCTGTCTTCGGTGAACACCAACTCAGCGAACGTCGAGCTCCGGAGACCACCGCTAGTGATAATTGGATTGATCATTAATTTATAATTATGATTAATTATTACAAATTACAATTAATTATTATTAAGAAATTAATTTCTTACTAATTATTATTAACAAATCAATTTCTTTACATTTAAAAACTAGATATACATATGGTATTTCAATAGTACAAATACAGAGCGTGAATAAATAAAATATAGGGCGTGAGATAGCCATTTACAAAACTAAGGTCTGCGGATTAAATTGAAAAAGTATGAATCCATTTTCCTTAGATTGAAACAAAATAAAAACGGTAACATTTAAAAAATATATATTACTAACCTTTCGAAGGTTAAGAGTAGGAATCACTGATTGAGTATCCATTAATAATCCTTTGGATATCATTTCCTAGAAGTTAAAGTCAAAAGCGAACAGTTATTATTTAGAAAAGTACGGGAAATTTCGAACAGTATAAATTGATACATCTATTTATTACCAAGAATACAAAGACTATAATCTTTTACATAATTTTTCAATTTAAAAAGGACAACATCACATGGCCTACAAAGTACAAATTTCTAGGCATATTCTACCTATCCAAAATAGCAGAAAAACAAAATTTGAAATAAAGAGGGATAATTATTTCAAGGAAAAAACAATGTCAATGTATACGCCCTTTATTTTAATGTATACGCTGTAATTATACTTTTTAAATACATAATATATTTAAAATAAAAATAAATCCAAATATTTATTTCAAATTTAAATAAATTTAAATATTTATTTTAAATTTAAGTTTTAAAAATGTGATTTATTAGTGGTGGTAGGGTGGCGGCCGCCAGGGGTGGGTCGACGGTTAATGGTGGTGGCCGGTCAAATTCCGGCGACGGTCCAGCCAGTTTCTGGCCGAACTTCGGTCAATTCCCGGTTGCAGTCTTGCCCGGTTCCGGCCAATTTTCAGCCAAACTCCGATAAGCTCCGGTGGTCTATGGCTCTCACCCAAAATGTTGTTCTTGTTGCTGTCATCGCATGGCTCTAATCATGGCTATTATCACATGGCTCTCATCTCATCACTCTCATCGCATGACTCTCAGCTCATGGCTCTCATCGCATGACTCTCACCATCTTATGACTCTCTTCACATGACTCTCACCTTCTTATGGCTCTCATCGCATGACTCTCATCACATGACTCTCACCCGAAATTATGTTCGTGTGGTTCTAATCCCATGGCTCTCATTACATGGTTCTCATTTGGATTTTGTTCTTGTGCCTCTCATCGCATGACTCTCATCACATAGCTCTCATCGTATGGTTCTCACCCGTATGACCGGACCTTCGCCGAAAAATTGGCCGGAACTTGGTCGGACCACTAATAAATTATATTTTCTTAAATTAATAATATTATTTCATTATTTAATTTAATTTTTAATACATTTTGTATTTATAAGATATAAATACAAGGCGTATACAGTAAAATACAGGGAGCGAAATAGCAACCCCCTAGAAGAATCTATTTGATTAGACCTTCATCGCTTTAATCATAGAACAAAGTAAGTTTCCCATTTCTTCTGTATATTAAATTCTCAAATCTCTAGTTTGAAAAGACATATTTTCTTTTCTAACTAGTTCAGCTCCAGTGGGAAACTATCTACATCACCATACGGTTGAGGAAAATAACGTCAAATAATTTTCAAAAAAAGAATTCCAAATATTACAATTTATACCAACCAAAATGATCATATCTTTTTAAAGGGTAATAAATTCCATTAAATAATCGCGTAGATCATATGTTATTTTTTGTATGAGTTGGGTAACTTCTCATTCAAGCATTATAATTGTTGTAGTCCTATTGTCATCATAAACTCGAACTTCAAGTTTCTATCTGCTTAAAACAATTTATAGATATTAAAACAATAGATAGATCAAAGTGTTGAGTCAAACAACACAAGTTAAATGGTGAAACTAATCGAACAACGCTTATGCTTAATTGTAGCTTAATATGTTCATATTTACTACCCACGACATCCATAGCATATACTGTCAATGCAGATTTTATCTTATATTCAACCTGAATGAAAAATAATTTTCAGATGAATATAAAAACTTTATTAAAGTTATTACACATCCCTTATCCTTTTTACAAAATTTCTAATAAAGTTCCAGTACTTCCACTCAAAATGCAGAATTTATTAATTTTTTAAAAACATCATGGCCACAATTTTTTTAATCAACTTCGAAACAGTGCAATTATTTTGACTCCTAGACACATATAAAGAAATTATATGATGGACGGATCTACAAATTCGTATGTAAATGTCAATTATATCTTAATTATACATGTGTACAATATATTTGACATAAGAATTACATATTCCACAGTAATAATGCTCAACACTCTTCCACAATATCATTGATAGTTTTTCCCTTAGTTGAGTCGAGCAAATCTTCTGTGACTGATGAGGGAATTGAGTGGGCAGTTGATTAAAACCTTCATCCATACTTTTATCAAGACTATAATTGTTTTAAAGAAAATAATAATATTTAAATTACGTCTAATTATTACAATACATATTTGGTGGAATATTATAATTAAGGATTAATAATATAATTTAAATTTACGGAAAATTAACATGGTTTCGTATTCCATCACTTCTTCAATGTTGTAGTTTAGAATGAGTCTTCTAGAAAATAATGAATCCGATATTGTGATTTCACTGAAAATAATAAGAGAAGAAGTAAACTTTTTCTAAAAAAATACTCATCCAAAAAATTAATTCTAATATATATATGTATGTATATGTGATAAATTAGAGACATACCTTTCCACTCTTTAATCTTTGCAAATTAAATAATGAAGACAATAACTCCAGTGTGTCCCTCTCCCAAATAATAGGAGACTTGTTCAGCATACTTATCCCAAAGAGTGCAACTCAACTTTCTTTTCCTAACTATTTTTGGATAAAGTATATTAATCTATATAAATGTAATCATACTTGTAGTACTAAAATTTTTGCATTAATGACAATGATGGAAAACACTTACTCAAAGTCACTCAACTGAACAAATAGCTTCTTGTGGTGCTTTCCTTTGCTCTTGAAAGCCTCAATAGAACTGACACCTACACCATCCCCTATAAAATCTACATTCATGAACATTTCCATACCAAATTAAGGATCATTATTAGAAAAGGCACAATAGCCAATATAAACAACATCGGAAACAAAGTAATGACCAATTTATTAGATATGGAAGAGATGTCATTTTACCTACTAAACACTTGTCATAAATTCCGTTGGATAAAATATCATCAAATGATGCAAACTTAAAGCCATATAAGGGAATTCCAACATCATCAATTTTTTCACAAAGGTATTGTAAAAGAAGTTGATTTTGTAGGGATAAGAAACAGATTTATACTCTCCAGCATTATGACAAATGGAAAATTTTGTTAGAACATAAAATCCACCTTCCACGAGTAATGAAGAAAAAAATTTATGAGCGCCTTCTTAACTGATGCTTCTATTCTATCCACCCAAAAAGTTGTGAAAAATAAATATATGATCGTTACATTATACTTATGGAAAAAATATTGGTATACTATGGAGAAATAAAATAGAAAAGATTGAAAATATGCTATCTACCTTTTCATCCAACAATATCTCGATACTATTATACTCATCAGGTTTTCCAAAAGCTGACTTTGTCCAGAGTCGCTTTATTCTCATATTGATCTTCCAACAATCATTCACTTGTGTTATATCTTCTATGTAATCACAGACATGTACCATATTTATTTATACCTGCTTCCACAAAAAACAGAAGCACATTATTCACACATAAACACACATTACCTATTTTGAACTCAATAGTATTCCACAGTAATCCTTACTTGCAAGAGAAATGAAAAATACAGAGATTGAAGAGCACTAGAGAATATTTGGTTTCTGTATGTATATATAATTGCTAGCCCATTACCAATGCACGTTTTAACAAAAAAAACTTCTAGTTTTTCGGGATAATAATAGAACTGATGAGAGTTGCATGGAGAAATGGAAATGCTATGTACACTGGACCTCAGTTCCAAAGTTTTCCTTCTTTAAATTTGAATTTTTTAGTCTTTCAAGAATAATTCCGGCAACAAAATTATTTTATCCTTCCAGATTTAAAATTTAAAACATTCACTTTTTAAGATTATTTGGAAAGGAAATATAACATTTCATATGTTTGATATATTTTAATGATTAGGAAAGAAAATATAACAATGCAGATGAGCATTTTATATTTTAATGATATTTATGTGAAAATTGGAAGTATAAAAAATAATTTTTTTCTACGACAGAAATGATATTCATATAAACATTTGAAAATTTTGTTGATTAATAGTCTCCATTCATAACTATGTTTGACTTTCTAAGAAACTAGGCATAGAAAATAATTTTATTTTTCATGTTCCTTTTCTTCCTCTTAGTAACATTCATCTGATTCAATTTCTTTTCTAAATCTGATCGATTGTTAATTTTGGGGTGATTTTTGATTTGATTTTTGTGTAATTTTGTGTCGTATTAAAGGGTTGATTTGGGTTGGTGTAAAATGTGTTGAAGGTAGTGAAGAAAAGAAATGAGGGAGTTTCATAGAAATGATTGCGTCTCTGGACTTTAAGCAGCTGAAATACAATGATTATGTTTAGTTATGTTTAAGGATTTGGATTATGAACTGGTAATTTGTTAGGAACGAAAAGCTAAGTAGGCTAGTAATCTAATAATTTGAATTAAGGACAACCAAGGCGGGGAAGAAAGCTGAGTTCATGCCACAGTTTAACTGTTCAAGATACTGTATTAACTTTCGATTGACCATTATCTAAATTATGTTTGTTTTTTAGAATGTTTGGGAAAGGATCAATGGAGGTCATTGAAAATATTGAAAAATGGGGATTCAATTGGTGTGGTCTGCATTGTAAATGGGGGGGGGGATTAACTTTTTAAAATGCTACATTTTCAATTAACTTTTAGAAGGTGGCGTGGAATTATGAGTGAATGTCCTTCATGAAAAAAGACACAACACACCATTACAATAACAATACTTTTTGTTAGGTGTTTAAAGTTCTTCTTCTTTCTCAATGTAATGATTCAATTATACTCCAAAAGAAATCCAAGAAAAGTCACAACTCACTTTCAGCCCACATAAACACATCAGGCTGCATCACCTAGTTAGAATAATCATTTCAAATACATATATGCACTATTTATTTCCTTATCTGATTTTCATTTCTGCAGAGCTATCATACCATAACGAACCCTAAAAAATGTGCAAACTTTATTTGTTGCTAAAAATAGTACTCAACTTTCAGTTTGGAAAATGCAGTATGCAATTAGGGTTTCTTCATGATGGCTCCCAATGTTTGGGAATCCATAACTAAATCCTTGTCTCGGCCTTTGACACTTTTTGATTCCATAGCTATGTCAATTTCACCATATCTAAACCTTCTTGCTGCAATTTTTTACTCGTATTAGTTAAAAGGTAGACCAACTATATGGGGCAGAAAAAGTAGCCATTTTGATAAGTCTTGCAGCTCATTTGTCACGTACTATGTTGTTGCTTTCTTTACTCATATGTATGTTTGTGCACTTAATAGGATCAAGTGTTGAGGATGATGCGACTATCAGCTACGCATGAAAATGACGTCTAACAATTTCAACAGATTCATTCCAAGGCCAAAACTGTTGGATTTGGTTACATTTTTTGAGCTCTAACATTGTTTGCAGATGTAGTCAAGTGTATACTTATTTTCTTTTGCAAGTAAATGATGTTGTGGTTTTTCTTCTAAAATTTCACCTGCATTTTCTTTCTCATGTTTCATGTCTGGGATCAGAGGCTCGTCTTCTCAAATTGAACATTCTTCTTTGTATTTAATTTTTAAGGCTTGAGGATTCATTGTAGTTTGATGTTATATATTGATTTAGTTTACAAATGTGTGAGTAGCTGGTAGAGATATCCAAGAATGGTTAAAAACCTTTAATAACTTCAACAAGCGTCGTTTGGCGGTGGATCAAAGAAGAAGAGGAACCACGATGTTTACTCCACACCCTAAACTGTGGGAAACTATTAAAGTGCATAAGAATGGACAAATGTGGATCTGGATGTACAAATTCTGGAGAAAAATTTAAACTATAATATAGTTCATAATTTAAATAAGTATTTAATTATTCTCATATGTATATGATAATTACACATGGGGCATAATTTAAACGATTAATTAATATTATAATTCATTAAATGAAAGAAAATTGACTAGGTTCTTATCATACAAAACAAAATTTGTAGAAAATTATTAACTGTTGTATAAAAATACTTTATGTTGTAAAAATTACGTGATAAAAATAAGAAATGTCAATTGATAATGAATGAATAATTATATAACAAAATTATAAAAAGTCTTTTAAAAAGAAATACAAAAAAACACGTAAGGACATGTTTTCAGAGAAAAATAAATTATAATTCTATAAACTATATAAATTATACTACATATTCATATTATTCAAAAAATAAAATTTTATACAGAAGACTAAAGTTTATATAATTATATGGATAAATTAGTATTTGACTGAATAGTTTGAATAATTAGATTATTAGATATGGTACTAAACATGATTTATAGGATAAATTTTGTTGCTGGATAAAATCTGCTTAAGAATAATCTCATTATTTTTGACATAATGCAAGTATGACAGATAAATATTTGCGAGATAGTATATTTGACAGACCAAATTAGTGATATACGAATTAAATGATGAGTATAAAATAAATTTTAAAATGAAGGTAAATATAAAAATCCATGTTATAGCCGAATGAAATTGTAAAGTTGGTTACATGGAATAACATATGTAAGTGTATTAATCAAGGGAGGTAAATAGGAGAATAAATGCAGCATTAAATAGTCATACGTGGTAATCTCTAGAGATGACACTTGACAAAGTGATGTGGATAACTGTGGAAGTGACATTTGGCAAAGGTGACATGGCTAAGTGAAGGTTACATTTGGCCAAGCGTAATTCTTTTAGTAAATAGTGTAGATTATAGAAGAGTTTACAACTACAAAAAGCTAGCAGAACTCATTTTTTATAATTTTTTTGGCTTTACCAAAATAATATGTTACATTTATATTTTATATATAAAGGGCCCATTTTTAAATTTTGCCCGAGGCCTCATTTTCATCAAAACTGGCCCAGTGCCAAGGCAGTGCAAACTAAATTAGCAGGAAAAGAATCATCCAAGAAAGCTACATAAAAAAAATCTCTACAAAGTTTACTGCAGGTGTTGTGCTGATTGCACTTGATTCAACCATGTTTGTATGATGTCTATTGGGAAGCCATTGTTACCATTCAAGGTACTCAACTTACCCAAAAACAGCAGCTTCCAAGCTATCGAATATGATTCATACCAAACACCAATTTTTTTATTTAGTCTGTAAAATATTTGTTACTAACAAGGTTACAAATGAAACTAATCGACTATAATACATGATAATGGATGCCAAGATGGTTATTTCAACCTTTTCAGTTAAATATTTTCACAAACACCTCCCCGTTCCAACCCAACCCTTTTATGCTGTTAAAAAAACTCACAGTCTAACACTTAATTCCCATGAAAAAAAGTCACAACACACCGTTACCATAACATTATTTTTTATCTGTTGTTTAAAGTTCTTCTTTCTTCTCAATATAGTGATTCAATTATGCTTGAAAAGAAATCCAAGAACAAGTCCCCAAGTACTTTCAGCTCACATAAACATATCAGGATGCAGCACCTAGTGAGAATAATTATTTAAAATACATATATGCATTATTTATTTCCTTATGTGATTATCATTGTTGTAGAGCTACCTTATTAGAATGAACCCCTAGAAAATGTGCAAACTTTATCTAGTGCTAAAGGACTACTCAACTTTCAGTTTGGCAAATGTTGTGTGCAATCATGGTTTCTTCATGATGGCTCACAATGCTTGGGATTCTGTAACTAAATCCTTGCTCCTGTCGTTGACACTTTCTGATTCCATAGCTCAGTCAATGTCAACATCTCCAAACCTTGTAGCTTTAATTTTTTACTCGTGCTAGTTCACAATGTAGACCAACTATATGGTGCAAATAAATAAGCCATTTTGGTAAGTCTTGTAGTTCATCTGTCACATACTATGTGTGTCACTTTATTTACTCACATCTCTGTTTCTCCACTCAATAGGATCAAGTGTGAAGGATGATGCAACTATCAGATAAGCATGATGAGGATGTCTAACAATTTCATCAGCTTCATTCCAAGGCCAAAGCTATTAGATTTGGTACTATTTTTTAGCTCTAACTTTGTTCGAAGATGCAGTCAAGTGTATACTTCTTTGCTTTCGCAAGTAAGTGATTCTGTATTTTCCTCTAAATTTGTACCAACATTTTCTTTCTCCCCTTATCGATATGCTCCGAATCTGGTTGAATTCTAGCATGGGATCACATGCTCATCTTCTCAAATTGAACATTCTTCTTTGTAGTTAATTTTCCAGGCTTGCAGATTCATTGTAGTTTGATATTATACATTGATTTAGTTTACAAATGTGTGAGTAGCTGGCAGAGTACTTTGAGGATAGCTAAACGACTTTGCGGGCTTGAACTAGCTTTGTCTTATGGTGGATCCAAGAAGAGGAGGAAGCATGATGTTTACTCCACACCCTAAACCGTGGGAAACTATCCAAGTGAACAAGAATTGGCAGATGTGGATTTGGATGTACAGATTTTGAACGAAAATTTAAAATAGAATATAATTTACAATTTAAATCAGTATTGAGTTATTCTCGTATGTATATAAGAATTAAACATTGTGCATAATTTAAATGAATCTATCAATTAATATTATAATGTATTGAATAAAGGAAAATTAACTTGGTTCTTGTCATACATATATTTTTTATGTAGAAAATTATTAACCGTTGTATAAAAAATCTTTACGTCGTAAAAATTGTTGGATAGAAATAAGAAATGTCAGTTGATAATGAATGAATAATTATTTAACTGAATTTGCGAGAGTGTTTATTAGCCTGACAAAATTAGTGATATACTAATTAAAAGGTAAACATAAAATGAATTAGGATGAAGGTAAATATAAAAGTGGAGGTTAAACCTTTGTGAGGAAGCACATTAGCCGAATGAAATTGTAAAGTTGGATGCATGAAATAGCATATGTAAGTGTATTAATCAAGGAAGGTAAAATAGAGAATAAATTCAGCATTAAATAGTCATGCATGGTAATCTCTAGAGGTGACACTTGACAAATGACGTGAATAAGTGTGGAAGTGATGTTTGGAAAAGCTGAAATGGCTAATTGTTAGGGTTATATTTGGCCAAGAGTTGTTCGTTTAGTATATAGTATAGATTATAGACGAGTTTGCAAATAAAAATGCAAGTAGAACTCATTTTGTGTAATGTTTTAGGGTTTAGTGGGAGGTCGTCATCGTACCTCTCAAAGATACTATTTCAAAGCCCTAGTTGCTTACTAACTACAACTAAGTAGATAGTGACAAGTCGGGGTCGTCCACAGAGACAAGGGATATTCTTAAGTGTTTGGTCATTCAATGCTAAATATTACGCTAGATATATAGATATAAATACATATAAAAGCACATAAAGAGGGGGGTTTTGGTTTGGTTTTTCCTAAATTATGAATTTAAAAGCAAGTTAAGCTAATAAAGCATACAATCACTAAACTGAGATTAAGTACGAATTACGGAGTCTTGGGGGCAGTTGATTTATACTTCCAAGCCTTGTATTCATCATTGAACATATAACCTAGTCAACACCTTTACTACTTGTTGTGAAGATAAATCTTCCATTCTTCTTTGATAGTAGTTTACAAGAGTGAATTCTACATCTCAAGCTAAACCTCACTAATGACCCATTCAGTCGCTCAACACCTAAAGGTATCCCATTAATGACATTAAGTTCAAAGAATCAACAAGTTTGGTAACACTTATAAACACTACATAGTGTCTAAGCATTGAACCAATTCATGAATTTACACGAGATTAGTCATGAACGTTCAACACTCATTAACTTCTCTCATTTTCTACACAAATAAACATGAAAAAGAATTCGACATTATCACATTTACCTAGCATTCATAAAATAACCACCAATATTAAAAGCTCTAAATCATGCTTTTGGATTTCATATCAAAGAAGGGAGAATTAGAAACTTTCTCCAAACCCTCACACATAATCATACAAGCAATTCATATACACAAACTTCCAATATCATAAATGAGTTCAACAACCCATTTCAAGACAATAAATGCACAATAGCAAAGCATTAACTATCTCATAAATATATCTCAAGACATGGGCTTGGAAGGCTAATCAATTGCTCCCAATGTTATGTTTAGCTACTAAAGTTCATACTAATTAACAAAAAAAATCAAACATGAAATCAAGAAGAAACTAAGGTAGAAATGGAAGAAAACCTAGGGTTTTGCAGTTTAGAATTGGGATGAAAGAGATGTGGAAGAAAGAGAAAAGTGATGAGTATTTATAATACAAAAATCCCAAAAAGTAAGTCTGGGCAAACGGCCGTCGCAACTTGTGCCAGAGTACTCTGCCCTCAAGTGACTTCTTCTCTTTGGTCTTTATGTAGCTGTCTCCTCTTCCTTTCTTTGGGTCTTTAAAAGTCTTCATGGTCTTCAAAATTTAGTCTTGAAGGTCTTCAAATCTTCAACACTTACCTCATTTCACGGAATCCTTATTGGAAGTGACAAAGGCAATAAAGTTGCTCTTAACTCTAGTAATAGAATTTTAAGGTAAATAGAGTATCAAAAGCACAAAAGCCTACCAAAATGAGTATAAAGATCCCCAAAATAATGGTATAATATGGACCCATCATTTACCACATTACAATGTTTTACATTATATTTTATATATAAAAAGGCCCATTTTTTAAATTTCACTCGAGACCTTATATTCATCAAAACTGACCCAGTGCTAAGGAAGTGTTGAGTAAATTAGTGTAAAAATATCACAATGACAAAATAATCATCCAAAAAAAGCTACATTAAAAAATCTTAAAGTTCACTGGATTTTTTGTGCTTATTGCACGTGGTTCAACCTTATTTGTATGAGGTCTATTGAGAAGCCATTGTTACCATTCAAGTGACTCAACTTACCCCCTAAAGGGAACCTTCCAAGATATCAAATATGATTTAGTCCTGATACCATAGCATACGATTGAGTCCAGAAAATATTTTTTACTAACAAGGCTACGAATTGAACTAATCGACTATAATACCTGATAATAGTCGCCAAGATGGTTCTAAACCTTTTCAGCTAAACTTTTTTGCAAACACCTCCATGTTCCAACCCAACCCTTTTATTAAATTTTTAAAAAAAACTCATTTTCTAACACTAAATCCCTCATGAAAAAAGAGGTTACAACACACCATTACCATAACATTATTTTTTGTTGGTTGTTTAAAGTTCTTCTTTCTTCTCAATGTAGAGATTCAATGATGCTCCAAAAGAAATCCAAGAACAAGTCGCAACACACTTTAAGCCCACATAATCACATAAGGAACAACACCTAGTTTGAACAATCATGTCAAATACATATATGCAATATTTATTTTCTTCTGTGATTGTCATTTATACAGAGCTAGCTTCCAGAATGAACCCCCATAAAATGTGTAAACTAAATTTGTTACTAAAGGAGTACTCAATTCAGTTTAGAAAATAAAGTATGCAATCATGATTTCTTCATGATGGCTCCCAATATTTGGAATTTTGTAACTAAATCCTTTTACCGGCCATTGAGACTATATGATTCCATAGCTCAGTCAATGTCACAATCTCTAAACCTTCTAGCTATAAAATTTTACTCGTACTAGTTCAGGATGTAGACCAACTATATGGTGCAGATAATGAAGCCATTTTAGTAAGTCTTACAGATCATTTGTCATATAATATGTATGTTGCTTTCTATACTCATAAGTCTGTTTGTGAACTTGATAGGCTCAAGTGTCGAGGATGATGCGACTATCAGCTAAGGATGGAGAGAACGTCCAACAATTTCAATAGCTTCATTCTATGGCCAAAAATGTTAGATTTGGTAGCATTTTTCGAGGTCCAACCTTGTTTGAAGATGCAGTCAAGTTTATACTTCTTTTCTTTAGAAAAATAATGATGTTGTTGGGTTTCTTCTCAATTTGCACTGTCATTTTATTTCTCTCCTTATCAATCCACTCCGAATCTGGTTTGGTTTCATGGATGGGATCACAGACTCATATTCTCAAATTGAACATTCTTCTTTGTAATTAATTTTTAAGGCTTGAGGATTCATTGTATTTTGATGTTATATATTGATTTACTTTACAAATGTGGGAGTAGTTGGTAGAGTTCTCCGGGGATAGCTAAAAGCCTTTGCGAGCTTCAACTAGCGTTGTCTGGCGGTGGATCAAAGAAGAAGAGGAAGTGCAATGTTTACTCCACACCCTAAACCATGGAAAACTATCCAACTGCACATGAATTGGCATACGTGGATCTGGATGTACGGATTCTGAATGAAAATTTAAATAGGTATTGAGTTATTCTCATATGTATAAATAATTACACATGGTGCATAATTTAAATGAATATATTAATTAATATTATAATGCATTGATAGAAAGAAAATTGACTCGGTTCTTGTAATACATATGTGTTTTATGCAGGCCATTATTAATTGTTGTATAAAAATACTTTACGTTGTACAGATTATGTTGTAAAAATAAGAAATTTTAGTTGATAATGAATGAATAATTATTTATTTGAATTCATAAAATTGCATCTCATTTGAAATAAAATACAAAAAAAACACGTAATGACATATTTCTAGAGAAAAATAAATTATAATTCTATAAACTATTTAAACTATACTACATATTCATATTATTCAAATAAATAATTCTTATACAGAAGACTAAAGATTGCATAATAATATGGATAAATAAGTATTTGGCTGAAAAGTTTAAAATGTTAGATTATTAGATTACTAGATACGGTACTAAACAAGATTTATAGGTTGAATTTAGTTACCGGGTTAAATTTACTTAAGAATAATCTTATTATTTCTGACATAATGCAGGTGTGAAAGATAAATATTTTCGAGAGAGTATATTAGCCCAACCAAATTAGTTATATACTAATTAAAAGATAAACATGAAATGAATTAAGAAATGAAGGTAAATATAAAAGTGGATGTTAAACATTTGGAAGCACGTTAGCCGAATGATATTGTAAAGTTGAATGCATGGAATAACATATGTAAGTGTATTAATTAATGAAGGTAAATAAGCGAATAAATGCAACATTAAATAGTCATACATGGTAACCTCTAGGGGTGACTCTTGACAAAGTGACGTGGATAAATATGGAAGTGCACTTGACAATGCTGACATGGCTAAGTGTGAGGGTTACATTTGGCCAAGAGAAATTCCTTTAGTATATAATATAGATTATAGAAGAGTTTGCAAATAAAAATGCAAGTAGAACTCATATTTTGTAATTGTTTTAGGATTTACCAAAATATTATGTTAAATTTACATTTTATATATAAAGGGCCCATTTTTTAATTTTGCCCGTGGCCTCATCTTTGTCAAAACCGGCCCTGTGCTAAGGCAGTGCAAAGTAAATTAGTGTAAAAATATCACAGTAGAAAAAGAATCATCCAAGAAAGCTACATCACAAAATCTCTCAAGTTTAGAGCATGTGTTGTGGTGATTGCACTTGGTTCAACCCTATTCGTATGATGTCTGTTGGAACTATTGGTTCCATTCAAGTGACTCAACATACCCAAAATGGTAGCTTCCAAGCTATCAAATATAATTCATACCTAATAACATAACATATGATTCAGTCTAGAAAATATTTGTTACCAACAAGGCTACAAATTGAACTAAGTGACTATAATGCCTGATATTAAAGGCCATGATGGTTGTATCAACATTTGCAGTAACATTTCCACAAACACCTCTCCGTTCCAACCCAACCTTCTTATAAAAAAAACTCAAAGTCTTACAGAAAATTCCCTATGGAAAAAAATCACAACACACTATTACCATAACATTATTTTTTGTTGGTTATTTAAAGATGTTCCTTATTCTCAATGTAGTGTTTCAATTATAATTCAAAAAATACAAGAACAAGTCCTAACACACTTTCAGCCCAGATAAAACACATATGGGTGCAGAACCTAGTTAGAATAATCCTTTCAAATGCATGTGTGCACTATTTATTTTCTTATGTGATTGTCATTGTTGCAGAGCTAGCTTACCAGAATAAACCCCCAGAAAATTTACAAACTTTATTTGTTGCTAAAGGACTACTCAGCTTTCAGTTTGGAAAATACAATGTTGGAGAACTTCATGGAAGTTACTGGCTTGGCTATAAGCAAGCAGAAATCTAGTATTTATTTTTCACAGATGGGTGAGAAGGAAAAGGCATTATTGGCTAGTATATTGGAGGTGACAAAAAGGGAGATGCCAATACAGTACTTGGGGCTACCACTATCTCAGGCCAAATGGAACAAATATGATTGTGAGAAGATGATTGAAAAGATAAAAGGAAAACTGAAATGCTGGAACACTGGAAACTTATCCTATGCAGGTAGGATACAACTCATAAACACAGTACTTCTAAGTATAGCAGGTTACTGGGCAAGCATCTTGAGTATCCCAGAAAGTGTTCATGAAAAAATAGTCAAAATTTGCAGAAACTTCTTATGGGGAAGAGAAGAAGGGAAGAGAGGTTTTACACCTGCAGCTTGGAATACACTGAGCAGAAGTAA
>JAULKK010238896.1:0-15413 GCA_032355705.1 Rubia peregrina
GACCAGGAAACCCTATCAAAAGATTTTTGCATGTCAAGCTTAACTATCAGGTTCTGAGTTCTAGATTTTCTAGTCAGTATTCTGGTCATCTCTTGCATTTGAATTGTGTTGTCTGATATATCTCTGCCTTTTAAGAAGGCAGATTACTCAGGAGATGTCATCATGGGCATAAGGGGCTTTAGTCTCTCCATCAGAAGTTTAGAATAAATCTTGTTCACAAAGTTGGATAGACTAATCGGTCTGAAATCAGCAAAGGACAGTGGTACCTGTTTTTTGGGAATAAGGGTAAGCCAGGTACTAGCAATGGATTTAGGAATTTTTAGGTCCCTAAGAAAGTCATTTGCAGACTCCAAGAGGTCAACTTTTACTGTTTCAAAAAAAAGTGAAGAAAAGACCTGTGTAGCCATCTGAGCCAGGAGCACTGTCTTTATTGAGGTCAAACACCGCAAATTTTAGTTCTTCAATATTGACTGGCCTAAGTAAAACCTGGTTTTGTTCCTCAGTGATAATGGATGGAATTTCTGACAAGAAATGTTTGAGAAAGGTGCCTGATTTTTTAGGAACTTCTTCATTAAGTAGTTTCTCAAAGAATCTCACACCCTTCGCTTTGATTTGTGTAGGATCTGAAATCCAGATACCGCTGTCATCCTTAATCTTACTAATGGTTGACCTAGCTCTTTTTTCCTTTACCATGTGGTGAAAATAGCTAGTGTTAGCATCCCCAAGTTAAGCCATTTGACCCTAGCCTTTTGTTTCATAAAAAATATTATTTTCTTTGATAGATCATATAAGTATGGCTTTTGATCTGTTGAGCTCAATTAGGTCTGTCTCTGAGTTGCTAATCTGAAACTTAATCTCCCTTTCACTCACAGGTTCTTCAGCATCAAGTAGGTTCTAGTTAACATTGCCGAAATGGATTTTGTTCCAGTCCTTTATTACAGGTTTGAGCCTTTTCAGTTTATGACCTATTTTGGACATTCCCCTAAAATGTGAATGCAAAGACCAATTACTCTCAACTAAAGTTTTGAATTCAGGTCTTTGTAGCCACATTTCTTGAAACCTAAAAGGTTTAGGAGAGTGTTCCTCTGAGTTCTGAATGAACAGAAGCAATGGTGAGTGATCCGAGGTTAGCCTATTCAGAACCTGGATAGAACTATGTGGAAATAGCTCTAGACATTCTAGATTTCCTAGTCCTCTAGCCTTTGGTAAAGTAAGTCTCTACCCTTATTCCTACTTCTGTTATTGCACCAGGTGAATAAGTTGCCAACAGTTGGTATCTCATGCAAATCGAGACCATATATAAAAGAGCTAAAATCATGAATAATTCTCCAAAATGGTGCAGTGCACGTGTCTTCAACATCATATGCAACCATTTTATTGTCCTTGTTGACACTTTTGTCCATGTGTGTGGTGCATTTGCTTCTAGTCATCCTTGTTGACACTTTTGTATTAACAAGGATGACGAAGGGTGTTTTTGATATTTTCTTTGCAATGTGCTTATTTTATCTTTTGAACTTCCCAGTGCATGTGTGTTGTGAATATGTGTAGTGCATGTGTCTTCAATATCATATGCTACCATTTTATCGTCCTTGTTGACACTTTTGTCCATGTGTGTGGTGCATGTGTCTTCAATATCATATGCTACCATTTTATCATCCTTGTTGACACTTTTGTCCATGTGTGTGGTGCATGTGTTTTGGATATTTTCTTTCCAATTTACTTATTTTATGTTTTGAACTTCCCAGTCCATGTGCTTCTAGGGTGAATGTGTGTGGTGCATGTGTCTTCAATATCATATTCTACCATTTTATAGTCCTTGTTGACACTTTTGTCCATGTGTGTGGTGCATGTGCTTCTAGTGTCAATAAGGACAACGGAGGGTGTTTTGGATATTTTATTTGCAATGTGCTGATTTTATCTTTTGAACTTCCCAGTCCATGTGCTTCTAGGGTGCTTGTGTGTGGTGAATGTGTGTAGTGCATGTGTCTTAAATATCATATGCTACCATTTTATTGTCCATGTGTGTGGTGCTTGTGCTTCTATTCATCTTTGTTGACACTTTTGTGTCAACAAAGACGACAGAGGGTGTTTTGGATATTTTCCTTTGCAATGTACTCATTTTATCTTTTGAATTTCTCAGTACATGTGCTTCTAGGGTGCATGTGTGTGGTGAATGTGTGTGGTCCATGTGTCTTCAATATCATATGATGTCATTTTATCTGCTTCCTCAAACATTACATAACTATAAATGATACCAGTAGTTTGATTTGAAAAACTTATTTCTTGTCAGACAAGGAACAATGTCTATATACCTATGGGATTTTACTTCTCTTGCGATTTACATATATTATCAAATCTTCCCAGATATCATCTAAACCCCTGAAAGAGTAGAGGGGAAAGGTGGAACATTTGTTCTTCTACAAACCAGATCCAAGATCAAGATTAGATTATTTACCTTTGTCATGCCTTTATGAACTTCATTGGCATCCAGTACTACATATTATTTTTCGGAGATGGAGTTGAGGCCTATGTTGTAGTATAACGTATCACAATTTTGCTAGCAATAGAGCAGGGGGACATAAAATATTCATGAGGATCACCTTTCACTTCCAGTTTTGGCTGGAATGCTGAAATATCATAGACAACTTGTTCACGAATAAAATGGTATTGAAAGTGTTTATTCATAGAAATCACATTCTCAACGGAAAAGAAGACCAAAAGTATTGCCAAGATTGGTTTCAATCTGAATATTGCCATTGTGGTTGCAAAAGTAAAGAAATAAAGGAAGAATGATAGATGGTAGATCGATGTTTGAGATGAAAGGATTCACCAATCACTCATAAATATATATATATATATATTTATATAAAGAAGAAAGTGGGTATTATTTTGGTCCAAATAACGGGACCCACTTTCAATCTTCGGGAAACGTAAAAGGAATTTTTGATTCACTTTTGTGTCAACAAGGACGACGGAGGGTGTTTTGGATCTTTTTTTGCAATGTGCTATTTTTATATTTTGAGCTTCCCAGTCCATGTGCTTCTAGAGTGAATGTGTGGTGCATTTGTCTTCAATATCAGATGTTACCATTTTGATGGTCTTTGTTGACACTTTTGTCCATGTGTGTGATGCATGTGCTTCTAGTCGTCCTTGTTTACACTTTTGTATCAACAAGGACGACGAAGGGTGTTTTGATTATTTTCTTTACAATGTGCTCATTTTATCTTTTTATTTGATTATTTTCTTTGCAATGTGCTCATTTTATCTTTTTAACTTCCCAGTTCATTTGCTTATATGGTGCATGTGCGTGGTGAATATGTGTGGTGCATAGGTGGTGCATTTGTCTTCAATATCTTATGCTACCATTTTATCGTCCTTGTTGACACTTTTGTCCATGTGTGTGGTGTATGTGCTTCTAGTCGTCCATAAGGACGACGGAGGGTGTTTTGAATATTTTCTTTGCAATGCGCTTATTTTATCTTTTGAACTTCCCAGTCCATGTGGTTCTAGGGTGCATGTGTGTGGTAAATGTGTGTAGTGCATGTGTGGTGCATGTGTCTTCAATATGAGATGCTACCATTTTATCTATTTCCTCAAACACTACCTAACTATAAATGATACCATTAGTTTGATTCGAAAACTCATTTCCTATCAGACAAGGAACAGTGTCTATATATACCTAGGGGATTTTACTTCTCTTGAAATTACAAATAATATCAAATATTCCCAAATATCATCTAAACCCCTAGAAGAGTAGAGGGGAAAGGTGGAACATTTGTTCTTCTACAAGCCAGATCCAAGATCAAGATTGGATTGTTTACCTTTGTCACGCCTTTATGAGCTTCTTTGGCAACCAGTACTTCATAATGTTTTTCGGAGATGGAACTGAGACCTATGTAGTATTATAATACAACACGATTTTGCTCGCAATAGAGCTGTGAGCAGGGAGACATAAAGCAATCATGAGGATCATCTTTCACTTATAGTTTTGGCTGGAATGTCTTCAACATCAGATGCTACCATTTTATCATCCTTGTTGACACTTTTGTCCATGTGTGTGTCAACAAGGACGACGGAGGGTGTTTTGGATATTTCTTTGCAATGTGCTAATTTTATCTTTTGAACTTCCCAGTTCATATGCGTCTAGGGTGCATGTGTGTGGTGCATGTGTCTTCAATATCAGATACCACCATTTTTTTGTCCTTGTTAACACTTTTGTCCATGTGTGTGGTTCAAGTGCTTCTAGTCGTCCCCATTTACACTTTTGTGTCAACAAGGACAAAGAAGGAGGTTTTGGATATTTTCTTTGTAATGTGCTGATTTTATCTTTTGAACTTCCTAGTCCATTTGTTTCTAAGTACATGTGTGTGATGCATGTGTCTTCACTATGAAATGCTACCATTTTATCTGCTTCCCCAAACATTACATAACTATAAATGATACCAGTAGTTTGATTCGAAAACTCATTTCATGTCAAACAAGGAACTCTGTCTATATACCTAGAGGATTTTACTTCTCTTGCAAAGTACAAACGTTATAAAATCTTCCCAGATATCATCTAAACCCCTGAATGAGTAGAAGGGCATGGTGGAACATTTGTTCTTCTACAAGTCAGATCAAGATTGGATTGTTTACCTTTGTCACACCATCATGAACTTCTTTCTCGTCCAGTACTGGATAATATTTTTTGGAGATGGAGCTAGGGCCTATGTTGTAGCATAACACAACATGATTTTGCTCGCAATAGAGCTGTGAGCATGGGGACATAAAGCATTCATGAGGATCCCCTTTCACTTCAAGTTTTGGCTGGAATGCTGAAATATCATAGACAACTTGTTCACAAATATAATGGTATTAGAAGTGTTTATTCCTAAAAATCACATCCTCAATGGAAAAGAAGACCAAAAGTATTGTCAAGATCGATTTCAATCTGAATATTGTCATTGTGGTTGCAAAAGTAAAGAAAGAAAGGAAGAATGATAGATGGTTGGGCGATGTTTGAGATGTAAGGATTCACCAATCACTCATAAATATATATTAAAAAGAAAAGAAAACAGGGTATGGATTTTGGTCCTAATAATTGAACCTACTTTTAGTCTCCGGAGAACATAAAAAGAAATTTTTATTCACTTTTGTGACAACAAGGACGGCGGAGGGTGTTTTGGATATTTTCTTTGCAATGTACTGATTTTATCTTGTAAACTTCCCAGTCCATGTGCTTCTAGGGTGCATGTGTGTGGTGCATGTGTCTTCAATATTAGATGCAACCATTTTATCATCCTTATTGACACTTTTGTCCACGTGTGGGGTGCATGTGCTTTTAGTCATCCTTGTTGGCACAATTCTGTCAATAAGGACGACAGAAGGTGTTTTGGATATTTTCTTTGCAATGTGCTAATTTTATATTTTCAACTTCCCAGTCCATGTGCTTCTAGGGTGCATGTGTGGGGTGAATGTGTGTGGTGCACGTGTCTTCAATATCATATGCTACCATTTTATCGTCTTTGTTGACACTTTTATCCATGTGTGTGGTGCATCTGCTTCTAGTCGTCCTTGTTGACACTTTTGTGTAACGACTGAGGGTGTTTTAGATATTTTCTTTGCAATGTGCTGATTTTATATTTTGAACTTCCTAGTCCATGTGCTTCTAGGGTGCATGTGTGTGGTGAATGTATGTGGTACATGTGTGCTCAATATCATATGCTACCATTTTATAGTCCTTGTTGGCACTTTTGTCCATGTGTGTGGTGCATGTACTTCTAGTCGTACTTGTTGACACTTTTGTGTCAACAAGGACGTCGGAGTATGTTTTAAATATTTTCTTTGCAATGTGCTAATTTTATCTTTTGAACATCTCAGTCCATTTTCTTCTAGGGTGTCTGTGTGTGGTGAGTGTGTGGTGCATGTGTTTTCAATATCATATGCTACCATTTTATCGTCCTTGTTGACATTTTTGTCCATGTGTGGTGCCTGTGCTTCTAGTAGTCCTTGGTAACACTTTTGTGGCAACAAGGACGACGGAGTGTGTTTTGGATATTTTGTTTGCAATGTGCTAATTTTATCTTTTGAACTTCCCAGTCCATGTGCTTGTAGGGTGCATGTGTGTGGTGCACATGTCTTCAATATCTGATGCTATCATTTTATCTACTTCCCCAAACACTACATAACTATAAATGATACGAGTAGTTTGATTCGAAACCTCATATCTTATCAGACAAGGAACAATGTCTATATACCTAGGTGACTTTTTTTCTCTAACAAGTTACAAATATTATCAAATCTTCCCAGTTATCATCTAAACCCTTGAAATAGTAGAGGGGAAAGGTGGAACATTTATTCTTCTGAGCTAGATCCAAGATCAAGATTGGATTGTTTACCTTTGTCACGCATTTATGAACTTCTTTGGCATCCAGTACTGTATAATATTTTTCAGAGATGAAGCTGAGGCCTATGTTGTAGTATAACAAAGCGTGATTTTGCTCGCAATAGAGTTGTGAGCAGGGGGACAAAGCATTCTTGAGGATCACCTTTCACTTCTAGTTTTGGCTGGAATGCTGAAATATCATATACAACTTGTTCACAAATAAAATGATATTGGAAGTGTTTATTCTTAGAAATCACATCCTCAATGAAAAAGAAGACCAAAAGTATTGGCAAGATCGGTTTCAATCTGAATATTGCCACTGTGGTTGCAAAAATAAAGAAAGGAAGGAAGAATGATAGATGGTTGGGTGATGTTTGAGATGAAAGGATTCACCAATCACTTATAAATATATGTATATATAAAAGAAGAAAACTGGGTATGGATTTTGGTCCTAATAACTGGACTCACTTTTAGTCTCTGGGGAACTATAAAAGGAATTCTTGATTCACTTTTGTGTCAACAAGGACGACAAGGGGGTGTTTTGGATATTTTCTTTGCAATGTGCTGATTTTATCTTTTGAACTTCCCAGTCCATGTGTTTTTAGGGTGTTTGTGTGTGGTGCATGTGTCTTCAATAACATATGGTACAATTTTATCTGCTTCTCCATACTCTACACAACTATAGATAATACCAGTAGTTTGATTCGAAAACTCATTTCTTGTCAGACAAGGAACAATTAATGTCTCTTGCAAGTTACAAATATTATCAAATCTTAATAGTTATCATCTGAACTCCAGAAAGAGTAGGGGGAAAGGTGGAACAATTGTTCTTTTGCAAGCAAGATCCAAGATCAAGATTGGATTGTTTACCTTTGTCACACCTTTATAAACTTCTTTGGCTTCCAGTACTGCATAATATTATTCGGAGATGGACCTAAGGCATATGTTGTAGTATAACACCGCATAATTTTTCTCGCAATAGAGTTGTGAGCAGGGGGACATAAAGCATTCACGTGGATCACCTTCCACTTCCAGTTTTGGCTGAAATGCTGAAATATCATAGACAATTTGTTCATAAATAAAATGGTATGGGAAGTATTTATTCTTAGAAATTACATCCTCAACGAAAAAGATGACCAAAAGTATTGCCAATATCGGTTTCAATCTGAATATTTCTATTGTGGTGTCAAAAGTAAAGAAAGAAAAGGAAGAATAATATATGGCTGGGCAATGTTTGAGATGAAAGGATTCACCAATCACTCATATATATATATATATATACTAGTTGGAGTCTCACAGCGCGTTGCAAAGTGTTTTTGATTAAAAATATTTGTTTAATTAAAATTTAGTATTTATGTTTCATAGTTAAAATGAAAATTAAATTAAAATTATAAATATATTGCATGTAATAGTAACTATAAGAAGTATAAAGTAAAATTAATCAATTTTGGTGGAATGCATTAAATAATAATTATGATTATAATCTTTTCAGATTTAACATCTTGTAAGAATATGAAGTAAAATATAAAAGAAACATTCAAATTTTTTAAAAAATAAAAATTATCCTTGATAATACAAGTAAGTAATGTAAAATACTGCAATAACAGGCTCACTATTATGGAAAGTATAATCCCACAATTACCTAACATATTCAACAGAAATGATAATATATAACTTAATCATAAGTTTGATTCCCTAAATTGTATAGGATAATAAATAGAGAAATATAACGGAATATAGATAAACCCCTCGAAGATGAATAAATTTTGAAGCCCACGTATATTATTCTCGTTAATTTTGATTTTGATTGCTCTTCATCTTCACTTTCAATCCTTGACCTCAAATTAACTTGCACATCTTTGTTTATTCCTATTGAGTTTTTGACTTTGTAATAAACACACAAACTATTAGCTTGTGAAAAAAAGGTATTAGTATTAACATATTGGTTTAAAATTTTACATTTTGAATCTTTTGGCATGTCGTCTTCTTCTTCTTCTTCAATTTTGGCCTTGTTTCCAAAAGATATAATGAAGTATTTTGGTTCAATTTCATCTTCTCTCATAGAAAATTTTACTTGAACTATATATTCAGTACTTGCAATTTCGTTATTGCGGTTCTCAATATAATTCTATTAAAAAGTTAAAAAAAAGTGTAGATACATACTCCCTCCGTTTCTTTAACAATGGCACACCTAATTTAGGATGTTTCTTTAACAATGACACATGCTAGTTATGGAAAGTTTAAGGTTTTTACATCCACTCATTTTACTTTTTCTTCTTTAAATTCAATTTCATCCACTCATTTACCATCTCCTAAATCCTAACACCCAATAAGGTGTGTCATTGTTAAAGAAACTGAGGGAGTATGTAATGTACCAAATTATGTGATGAATTTATCAAACCTTAGTAATTTCGTTCATTGCTTGTACAACGGGGAGACCTAATATTTTTTCTACATTTTCATCAAAAAAAAAGGAACATGTGATCATTCCACTCTCACCTATCAGGTGGGCTTGAAATTGACACCTAAAGACGAAAAGTTAACTTGTTATGACAGACAACATATGGAGTTAATATACATGGTATTAACAAAAAAATACTCTCGATATGTTAATAGATACTATTTTCCATAAATTGACAAGTTATGTACATGATATGAAAAGAAGGAAAGTTAACATATGTGGTATGGAGTATGAAAAGAAGGAGAAATGTAATTGAAACGTAACATGATATAATATAAAATTAAAAGTTAATAAAATCCAACAATAAAGGAATCGTCAAAGACTTCTTATTAAGTATTTTAAAGAATTTATTAGTTCGGCTCATAACCAAGTTGACTCGGTTTCATATTAAAGGGTAGTTAAGTTTTTATAACAACATCAGTTTTGGGTTGATTATGTGTAGGGTTTTATAGCTTATTCATTGGGTTGAATTGGTATCGAGTTGGGTCGGATTCGAGTTGATCTCGACTTCATGTTCAGGCCGGGTTTGGGTCTAGATTATTGGGTATTAAGGTTCCGGGTTGAAATCGGTCGTGTCGGGTTTGGGTTCAGGTCGATATTTCTTGGGTCAGATGGGGTTGAGTTCAGTTTTGTCGGGTTTGAATTCAAATTCATATTTCTCGGGCCACATCAAGTTTTGGGGTGAATTCGATTGTGTCGATTCGGGCAGAGATTAACAACTCTATGAGAAACAGAACGTTGCATTGTCTACTCTGATTTTCAAAAGAAAGGTTAACTAAGGGACTCGTCACTGGTTATCATCAAAATCATTTAGAGGAATCATCGAAACTATCACCGATAATTGTCTATCTATGTTAGTGAAATCAAAATCATCACTGCCATCACCAGAATCATTATGAGGGAGGAGGGGAGAGGAGAAGAGGGTCGAATTCAGGTAGTCTCACCGGCCGGGTAGAGTTTCATTTCGGCCAATTTGGGTGAGCAACTGGTTCAACGGGTTTCGGTTGGTTTGTTTGGGCCTGCTTCATTTGGGCTAGTCTCTAAATTTTATATTTAAATCATAACAGAAACATCAAATAAAAATACTAAAAATATAATATTAAAATAGTTTAAAACCAACTAAATATACTAAAATACATATCAAATTAAAATATTTATGCTTCAACTAAAAATACCAAAAATACATTAAATTATAGTTAAACATCAAATAAACAACAAATATGCACATCAAATAAGGGTAGTTAAACATCAAATAAATGCAGTAAAATACATAGTAAATTTTTTAAAAAAAATAAACAACAAATTAAAGCACTAAATATTCACATTAAATAAAAACAATTAAATATAAAATACAAAATTTACACATGAAATTTAAATAATAAACCTTAAATAAAACACCAAAAGTACACATTGAAATAAAAAATATTTAAATCATCGAATATATAACACTTACATATACATCAAATGAAAATACTATAATACACATCAACTTAAAATAGATAAACATCAAACCAATACACAAAAAATATGTACGAAACCTTAAATACACATAAAATTTAAAACATCAAGCGTCATATCAAAATATGACACTGATATCGGAAAAATAAAACATCAATGTTAAAAAATTAAAAATTAATTCGCACCGTTTAAACATCAAGGATACACATAATAATAATAATATAACATTTTGAGAAAAAAAATAAACATCAATATCAAATTTTGAAATGATGCACTGGAAACCCAACACATTAATCAAAATGAAAGTATAAATGATATATTAAGATAGTAAAATATTACTAATCAGTATCAACATTTATAAAGTGTCAAAAATTTAACGTTCAAATATTACTAATTTACTACTATTTTATCCTCTCGGGACTCCCCCAGACCATACGCTGCCGTCAACTCTCTTCTTCCTCTGAAAGCTTTTTTCTCTTCATCTTCTTTTCCCCAACTCCTCATCATGGGGAAGATGGGGAAATAATTTTTTCAATTGATATACTTTTAATGATTATGTTATTGAATAAGTATGGATTTGTTTCCATACATTAGTATAGTTTTTCAACTTGATAGATTAGATTGATGTATCCACGATGAACATTTAATCTAATTGTTCATGTCGATGTATTTTGTCCAATCTGGTTTTACAGATCGTATTTTCGTGATTTCATTTGTGTATCTCTATTAGGTGTCCCATTTTCGATATGTGTTTTTAAAGTGTTTACAGTTTGAAAAATATAGACCGTGTTTTGGATTAAGATCAAGTGGTGTTACAGTTGTTGTGGATCCATGTTTGGCATCGTGATATTGATGCTGATACGCTCATCTTCGCCACGTGGTCATGATTTTTATGGAAGCGAGTTAATATCCCTGAGGGCGATGTTAATTTTTTTATTGGATCTCTGATCTGTAATAGTAGAGACGATCGGTCTGGTTGACATGTAATTTGAATATCCTTGCAATAGATTAGTTATTGCTAGAGGCTAGTTGGTTGGATGTCAATTCCAGCACCTTGGAATGATTGATTTTTCTCCAATTTTTTTTTTAATGTGCAAACACAAGACTTATAATAAAATATCAAAATTTAAATTTAAAACACCTATCTTATTGAAATTTTTGTTAAAACATCACAAGTTTTGGTTGAAAATCAAGTACTGAAATGAAACATCAAGTTTGGTAGTAAAAACCTGCGCATTACGTGGAAATGATGAAAAAAATGATTTGTGAATTTCTCTGACCCAAATTCTTAACCCGCAAGATTCTTATGATCTGGAATCATTAACCCCCCCCTATTATTTATGTCCAACACCCCCAAAAAAGTAATATTTGCACTCAGATTCCTCCTTCGTCTACCAAACTCTTTTTAATTGTATTTGAACTTCATCTCTAATTAAATCTCATTATATTACACATTAATACTTGGTGTTGCTATGAGACGGTTTTATACAAGACTGTCTTATACAAGACTTTGTCAACATGGTTATGGAGATTTCGAATAAGGCAACTTTTGGTAATATTGTTAAAATCGATGGGAAATACATGAGATAATTCGACAAATTTAAACATTTTACACAAAGTCTTGTTTTAGACCAATTAATTAACTATTAGAAGGGGTTATTTTATAATTGATGTAATTAATGAGCTGATTTCATGTTTTTATTTATTTATTGAAAGAAGATTTTTATAACTTTGAAAAACTTTGAAAATCTATAAAATACTTGTAAGGCTTCTACTTATAATTTAACACTTACAATTATTGATTTTTTATTATAATTAATCTAAAAGTTAGTCAGTTTAACATATAAGACTTTCTCACCATTTTAATATTTATATAAAGAGAAGGAAAAATTAATTTATTATGCAGATTAAATCATGCGCATTGTGAGAGAACTGAGAGAGCAATACAAACCTTATACCGCTCAATGTAATCCTAATTCGCTATAAATTGCAGAGGATATATATCAATCATTATTTTTTACTTTGGATTAACTTTTTTGATTCACAACTCCATTTAATCCTAATTCCAAACCATTTATGGTACTATAAATTTTCATATGGGATTTAAGGTAATTCTTGGATTAGCATGTTAGTAAATTGGTTGCCAATTCATTTGGTTATTGCTATTATATGCAATACAACCACATGAAGAGTGATCTCATTCGACATTATACTCAACACATTATTTGTGTCCTCATATTTGCATCGGAATCTGAATTAGGCAAACATAATAGAATAAAACCTATTTTTGCCACTATCAAGAACCTTTCATGGCTCCTCAGCTGCATCAGGATTAGGCCTACAACTGTAGATCACGATACAATTTCCACCATACGAATGATGCGAAGAAGAATCCTCGAACACCAGCAGCTTGTCCCCTAAGGCCTTGAATGTGACGCCCCATCCTTTGTTGAAATCAGCCCTCACAGGCGCACGCCCAACGCCTTCCATGTATTTCTCTTCTTCAAATACACCTTCAGCAGATTCATGAAGCCTCGAGTGAATACAGCTCATTTTTCACCACATCAATCAGAGGTGGCAAATGGTATGTTAGGACAGGATCATCCATCAGCCTTAACAAGTAAGTTCCTGTTTTAGCTCCTACTCTGATCATAGTATTCTCCACAAGTTAGTTATCCATTTTAGCTCTTCTCTCCTATGACATAAAATCTTATGTCCATGAATTATCTGGAATAAAGCTTCTTCCTCCTCACCATCCTCAGAAAACTCTCCCATGATCCAGTCTTCGGGCTGTACTTTTCAGCTGTGCTGTGCACTTTGCGGTTCACGTCAGCACTAACTCCTCCCATAACAAAAGCATCATAGCCACATGTGGTTGATGCGAAAAGGCATCAAGTCCTGATCATATTAGACCCATTGAACCATTTGTTTATGCCTACCTTAAACCTCAATATCACAATCTCTCAATTTCTCTCCCCAAAACCAGAAGATGGGTTTCAGCACAGAATGACTACTTATCGCCCGGGTGAAAGCATATATCTGATGGCACTACATGGAGCTTCATACGCGACTAAAAGTGCCTGCAAAACACCTGCCAGCTAGTCTCCCCACTGGCTAGCATGAGCACAGAAGGCTCAGAAACACCAATTTTGCTCCTGATTTTGAGATTAAGAAGTACATAAGAAAAACCGTTTCACGAGGCTTGTCAAAGTTACTGAACTTACTGTTGTATCAGAATTCATAAGAACCATACAATTTATGAAACCATACAAAGAATCACATAAAAACATTTCTCCGTAGAAAGAAAACTACTAAAGTTTAGTGCTTTTTACGGATTCTAGCAAGTGTCATTTTCAACATTTTAATTCACAGAAAAGAGTTAAAAGATGGAAACATGTTCTTACCAGGGACCAAATGAAGGTTTCCATCTTAAAAGCATTGTGCACAAGCAAAAAGGATAATCAGAGCACACAACCACACAAATATATTGAAGGGGAAAATGTTGTCACCTAAAAGGATATGAATTGTATCAAGCGCAACAGTATCTCTGGTTTCCCGAGCCAACATAACTTATCCTGAGGCTTCACTTGTGTGCGATTGCTGGACCTTTCGGCTCAGCAATTTCAAGTGCTAATGAGGAGACACCGTGCTGAAGTTTTGACAAGCTTCAACAGAAAAGAATTATCAGAAGTTAGAGACCCCGACTTTAGGAAGATTTTTTTGCAATAAGGATATTAAGGAGAAGACTCACAAATGCAGGTATAAAAGAAAGCCAAAAGTATATGTTAAGACTTGTGTCACACAACAAGAATCAAATCACGGTGAATCTCCAAGAGCCATGATATTATCAGTAGAGTGCTGATTATCATGGATGTTTACGAATATGCAGGCTATAGCATATCCCCAGAGCGGGCAGCTGAAAATGCATAGATAAAGTAATGCAATGGTCAACTTGCTCAAAAATCATGTTATGCGTTTCTTTTATTCACATTTCAAAAGGCTATGGATTCGTAGCTGATAATGGACACATACCTGATCCCTAAAATTCCTGAGAATTCATCTTCCATGCTTAGAACCACGTACTTGTGAAAATTGTAGTATTATGGCAGGATGTGGGTCTGAAAATGATATAAATGAGTGTTATGTCACATTGCATCTAGATTGTCATTCTAGTAGCAAAAAATTGAGTACAAATACCCACAATGATGAAACCCAACCGCAAAGCCAAGCAGTCAAACTCTGTGATTGCATTTTAAAACTAATTTAGAAAGCAAAGCTACAAATAAAGCACAAAATGTCGTCTCAGGCTTAGCAAAATATTCCATATAAAGGAAAAAATGACAAGATCCCGGATAAGGCTATCTTCAAATGAAAGTACTTACAAAAATGATGTACATTTTAGACACGATAAATTTTTCATAGGTTTGTAAAGCACAACAAACTAATAGGACACAGAAGGGATCATTACTATCCAGATCAAAACTCGGTTTCTAGTTCTACTCCAAGGATGAGATGAGTGACCATGTTCTTCGGGTCTGCAAGTAAAAAAATAAAAAGGTTGCAAGCGTTAGTGATAAAATCTTCTCTATGTGTTACCTTAACGTATATCTAATGAGAAGAAGCATACTTTGCAGATTCATAACAAAAGTTACATGGCTTTCCCATTTCCTCCAGCTATATATCTACATTCTCTCCCAAGAAAAAGTAAATCATAAGAAAATGTATAGCCTTTCCGCGGATTACATATCAAATCACAAAATTTTAACAAGGTTGAGATCACCTTATGCATTTCCAAGCCAACTGTGAAACAGTTGCAGAGAACATGCGTAATGCCAAGAACAAACAAGAAGCGATCAAGTTGTTCGAGCCCTTCATACAAAACAAAAGTCTTGCGGCCCTAAATTTAAAATCAGTCATTAGCCATTACTCGAACCTGATAATGAACAGTGACCCTTTAAGCTGAATGAACAAATGAGACATTACCGCGCCACATTGATCCGATGAATGTGACGAATTAGTCCATTTGGAATATGATCAGTTTCATTTGGAAAAGTATCTGATTCTGAAAACAAAACTCTCTTTCTACCTTCGTAGTCCTCTTCAGAACTGATATAAAATTCACTGCTGAAT
>JAULKK010239000.1:0-15411 GCA_032355705.1 Rubia peregrina
CTCTTGTCTCACATAAGATAAGTTGTCTAACCTGATCCCAATTCTCTCTATATATATATATATTAGGGGTGTTCATATTGACCTGTGAATGGGAATAGAATTGGTTTTAAAATTTTGGATCAGGTCGATATTTCTCACCCGACCCGAATCAATTTAAAATCGAATACTATGAATTCAAAAATCATTCAAAAAACAAATGATTTAATTTCAACTCAAGACCTGATCCAACCCGACCCAACCCAAAATACGCACAACCCTAAACAATCAGAAATAAAGGGAATGGTCACTTACGATAGCATCCGACACCAGTGATTTCCGCAATGGGACTCGGAGCTGTATGTTCATCAGGGTACACATGATCATTAGTAACTCTGTAAAGATACTCCAGCATCTCCATATTCTTCGACGAATGGCTCCACCTCGCCACATAAAACAACGGCGTGTACCCGTAAACCTCATTTTCCTGAGCCAATCCCGATGCCCTCCTCACCACCACTTTCGCTCACGAAACGCTTGAAGCTAAGGCGGCGTGGTGCAGAACGTTGTGCCGGAGATGGTCCACTTTCTCGAGCTCCTCTTCGTCGATAATTCGCACCAGCTTCTCCACAAACTCCGACGTGCAGCACCGTCATCCCCACACCGTTGAGGCGGTGGGACTTGAAGGTGGTGCTAGCGTTCGAGGATCCTTTTTGCGGCCTCCCAATCGCCTAACATTGCTAATCTATATAAGTTTTGTGTCTTGATTTGCCATCGAACCCCTGTTTGTTGTATGTGTTAAATCGCACATTGGTGGTTGACATAATTATTATTCAAGTACGAGTAAAAGAGTATGGGTTTTATGATAGTACCAACTTTTTTTATGATGATAACTCATGTTCTAATAGTACCAACTGATTTTACGATAGAAACTCATGTTCTAATAGTACCAACTGATTTTACGATAGAAACTCATGTTCTAATAGTATGGAACACTTGTCGTAGCTAGGGTATGTTGACTTTTGCAAATGAAAAAGAAATGCTACTTTGTTTTAGGAAACCCTAGCATTGTTTCACATCTTGAAAAGACTAAGAAAGATTGGTGGTTTAATTTTTTTTAACAAAGTGCTACTTTGTTTTAGGAAACCCTAGCATTGTTTTACACCTCTTGTAAAGACTAAGAAAGATCAATGGTTTAATTATTTTATTTTTTAAAAAAAAGGCAAAGAAAGAAGGGCTAGCAAGTGGAGATTTCAATTTTACCTTTACTCCTTACCATACACTAAGATTCACATCATTTCTTCATTAGAATGTTTTTTTTCTCTTTTCTCTGGGAGGAGGTCTCTTGACATATGGTACGTCTTTAAGTTTGGGGTAGTTCACTATATTTTTTCATTCATACACTTTGTTTAATTAAACACTGAAATTTTAAATTTAAATAAAGTATTTTAATTTAAATATTACACCTTTTATATAATGTTTCTTATGTTTGCATATTCAACCACAACTCCATCTCTTGATAGGCGGTTTTTCCATAAGTTATTGAAAGTCCAATGTTTAAATTGCTAATTAGAAAAAATCAAGATAAAATTTTTGGGTTGCATTAATTGGATCATAAACTTATAACTAGGGCAAAATCTTGGGAAAAACCATCTTTGCATAGACATATGGAAAGACGGGGTTGAATTGGAATTATAGAAAGGTAAAAGGTTTTAGTTACAATATTAAAATTTTATGATGCAACTTGTAGGAGTGATATGTTTATGACCCGATTAATACAACCCAAAAATTTTATTTTAATTTCTTCAAATTTATAGTTTAAACCTTGGTCTTTCCATAACTTATGGAAAAACCGTCTTTCAAGAGACGGACTCATGTATAATAGTGGAAAATAAAAGGTTAATATTAAGAAATTACCTGTTATGACGAATTCATTATAATGATTTATGATAATATTGTTGTTCATATATATATATATAAACTCAAATATGCGGTCAAACATTGATAGAGAATAGTATAAAAAAATAAAAGTGTAAATAGAGCTTGGACGGAGGGATTTTTTTCTTTTATAAATATTTATTTCTCCCTATCTAGTAAAATACTCCATCCATTTTAATTCTTACCAAAAACAGTAAGAGCAAGTCCAACTGCTTACCTATAATAGGAATTTTCATTGATTATGAGATTCCACGTGGTTTTTCAACTCCAACAACTTTCCTATCTCATTCTCTAAAATGGGAATTTTTATGAGAGATAAGATTTGCTTCCCTATGTTTGTAAAAATAGAAAAATATTATAGGGGAATGTAAATTTAATAAAATTCTAGTTGAATGCATCAAATCATAACATAATCTTCATTTTTCTATTAAAAATTTAATTATCATATTTCCCTCATTTATCCATTTCTACTAAAAAGTACCTTCACTTCCAATAATTTTTTAATGGAGAAAACTACTACAATCTCAATCTCATGTGGGATGCTTATTTATATTTGAGAAAAGTGCATATATGACCCTATATAATTTACATAAATGCACATATATCCTTTTGATAATTGAAAGTGCAAATGTAACCCTAGATAATAAGTGAAAGTGCAAATATAACCTTTTCCGACAACTTTTAGCAGGAATTTTGTAAAAAGATATTTTTGTCCTTCTGAAAAAATTTAAAAGTAAAAAAGATAGGAAATGACGTTATTGCCCTTAGGTTGATACTCAAATATTATTGTCGGACCACCGTCGAACCAATGTTGGACCGTCGCAGGACCACCGTCGAACCGTCGCCGTACCATCATCGGGGACACTGCTACACCGCCGCCGGATTACTGCTACACCGTCGCCATAATAGGTAAGGTTATATCAACACATTATGAAAAGTGATAGGGTTAAATCAGTAAATTTCTAAAACTTATAGGGTTATATCAGCACATTCGTAAAAAATGTAGAGTTATATAAGCACATACTATAAAAACATAGTGTCATATTAGTACAAAATCAACGCCAACCACACGTAACCGCTATTTCAACCTCTTCTACCGATTGTTGACGTTCAAAAGTGTGATTCTAGTGGCAAAGAAAGAGGTTTGGCGAGGTTCACGCATCGGACAATGAAGTGGAGGTGTGGGAACCTTTCAAAAATGGTACCTTCATCCGAAATTCCCCTTAATTCACTAGATTAATGCGGTGTTGAGTTTTATTCTTTGATTTTCTTTTGCTTCTCATCTTACGAAAAGATATATTCGGCATATATGGTATAAAATATAAGGATTTTGATGATATTTTTTTATTTTGTTGAGTTTAGTTTGGATTGATGGTTGGATGACCTTTGGTGTTCTGTGCATAATTGTTATTTTGTTATGTTTTTCGACATAGGGTTTTTAATGTTTATGGGTTTTACTTTTATAATATGTGCTGATATAACCCTACATTTTTTTACAAATGTGCTGATATAACCCTATAAGTTTTAGGAATGCGTTGTTATAACCCTATCAGTTTTTATAATGTGCTGATATAACCCTACCCAGTCCGGTGGTGGTCCGACAGTGATTTGGTGGTGGTTTATCGCTGGTATGGTGATGGTCTGATAGCGGTCCGGTGGTGGGTAAGGGTATAATTGTCCACCCAAATTCAGCTGTTGGTACAATGACATTTTTGTCATTTTCGGGGGGTCAACGCCGGAAAAACACGATCAACGCTGATTTCTCACCAGAAGGTTATATTTTCACTTTCATCAATTAGTTAGGGTTATATTTGCACTAAAAATTATCTCAGGGTTATATCTGCACTTACTCAAATATATCGGGTTATATTTGAATATTTCCCTTTATATTTTTTGTAGGGTCTTTTCAGTAATGATTTGTTTAGAAGATTGGAATTAATCTCTTTGGTTTATAGTAGAGGTGACAAAATAGACCCATAACCCGAGGGTCAAGCAGACTGTCTATTGTTAAATTCGGGTAGGTATGGGTAAAATGGGTGATGGGTTAAATGGGAAATGAAATGGGCAGTTGAAAATATGGGTTGGGCGGGTTGGGTTTGTGGGTTGACCACGGGTTTACCCGTATGAGTTGAAACCCACAAGTTTTACCCATATGGGTTATATGAGTTAAAACCCGTGGGTTGACCCGTGAGTTAATTGATTTTTTGTTTCGACCCGACCCATATTTTCAACCATCATAAAGTGGGTCAAAATGGATCATGCCCATATTTTTTTAACTACCCATTTTACTCAACTCATATTTGACCCTTCCGCCCATTTGCCACTGCTAGTTTATAGTTTATAAAAAATTTAATTTCAATTTTTTTGGTTGGTATTACCTTTTATTTAAAATCGGGTGAATATATAAGAAGTATGAAAAGAAACTAGTTCTAATTAACATCAAAATTTTAGTTTCAATTTTTTATTGATTGTTTTAAAAGTAACTTAATATTTATGTATAATGTATTTTGAAGTGATTAAAAATGAACTTTTAGCTTTAAATGAAAAAATAACTATAGTGTAATAAATGCAAGATCATGCAAAATAGGGAAGTCGTTGGAGTTAAGTCAAAAAAATATGGGGAATATTGATTTTCATTTCATATTCTGGAGAAAATTTAGGGAAGCTGTTGGACTTGCTCGAAAGGATATGCTATACAATTCCTGCAATATCTTCTTAAACTTCAAAAACTTTTTGAATGGGCCCACCATTTCCCCTAAATATTCCTATTTTTTCACAATTATTCTCTGTCACATCAGCATGTATAAAATACTAAGTCAAAAGTGTATGTGATGTCAAAGTAAGGCGTAGGTCAAAGTTTTAATATGATAATTAATCAGGTGTGGGCCAGGTGGCTTAAATCTCATTAAGAGCCTCAAGCTACCTCAACCAGCCAACATCGGGTCCTTGGGGCTAATAACCAAAGGAACATTCCTAAGTGGCAACAGAAGAGATGTGATGAGGCATGACCCATCCCATCAGCCACCAAACACTCATATAGATCGAGGGATCGGAAGAAAAAGGTACGTTCACTACTTTGCTTCTTCCTAGACACGCTTTAGACACCTAAATTGTAAGCCGATAGTTATGCTTGTTTTACAGGATTTCAAGCATCCTAGGTCAAGGGGGAGGGTTCATGTCCACCTATACCAACTTTAGAGTCAATAATAACGCCGTCTGTGAGGAATGCTACACCCAACACCCACGCAACTTGTGCACCATGGAAGGATCATCAGCACTCACCATGGAAGATGTGTTTAACAACGTTTCCATAGAAGACATAACCCTCATGGAGGATGAGCCTACCCTCATGCCTACGGGCTAACGGCATCGGCTCGGAACTCTAACAGAGCACCATGGCCTCGCAAAAGGAAATGATGAGGAAGTTGAAGGGGATAGAGGAAAAGGAAAACACAAGAGCAGGTGACAGTTAAGGAGGTCGAAAGCATAACGTCACGCCCACAAAAATTTTCCAAGAAACAAAAGACTAAGGGGCCAACTCCGGACGGAATGAAGAAGGGGAGACAACTCACAGTGCAAAAAATGGTATAAGATGTTATGCTAGGGACCAAAAAACAATATAGTTTACCTGGAAACCACCCAGAATCTGGTTTTGGGAACGAAAAATTTCACTTTGAATTTGTGGGGTACTAAAAATGTGGTTTTGCTCTAAGGGACCAAAATATGGTAAAAGATGCTATGTTGGGGATCAAAAAATAATTTAGCCAAAAAATTATGAAGATGTAAATGGTGATTTGGATCAGTCTCTTAAGGATGTAGCTTCTGAAAAAGTTGTAAGTGTTTGATGTTTCATTTTTTAGTTTTTGGTTTGTCTATGTTAGTTTTCCTATTTATTGATCTTTTGGCCTTTTTTTTTGTTGAGGTACTAGTGTAGATGATAAAGATGATTTAAATGTAATCGCTGAGGATAGGGTGGCTTATGATGATGAGAAGGGTGAGGTTTCTAATTTTGAGAATGAGGTTCTTGTAACTGCTTATGATTAGTGTATTGATGAGGGTGATAAGCATTGCATATTTCATATTTCATTTTTTTTGTATTGATGTTACCTTGTTTATTTGTTGATTTATTGTTTAGATTTTAGTACAGGTTTATTTGTGTCTGAAATTGATGTGATTTCTGTTGGTGGTGATATTTGTGTGCTTGTTGATGTGGTTGTTTCCACTGAAGAGCTGGTTGTGTCGGTTTCTAATGATAAAGTTGATTCTGCTGAAATTATTTAAGAGGGTAGTAAGTTTTTTTATATTTTAGTTATCTTTTGCTTTGTTGATGATACCCTTTTTTTTGTTTATTATTGTGTTTTGGTTTTGATACAGGGTCGAATATGGCTGGTGTTTGAATATATTCCTCTTGCTCGTATTGATACTCCGAATGCTCAGGTACCAGTTCGTAGTCTTGAGATACTTGCAGTTGTTTTTGAGGTACTAGTACCTGGTTCTGAGGTACATGGCACTGATGTTGTGGTATGTGTGCCTAATGTTGAGGTACATGCAGTTGCTTCTAAGGTACATGTGCCTTCTTTTGAGGTTCCTGCTTCAACTGCTCATGGTATGGGTACTGTTGTTACTTGCTTCAAATTGTAATGTATAGTCTTCTGTTAATGTTATTCTATTTTTATTTTAATGCAGTTTCTAATCCTTCAGAGGCTGACAAAAATGAGTCATTGATTGATGTTCCTCGAAAAGTGTTTTATAAGCGTAAAAAGGTTACTGGTTCTGTGGGAAAACAACTAGCTCATAGTTGTTTAGATGAAGCTTATTGTGTAGGATGTAAGCTTCTAAAATTTTAGGCTTCATATTTATATTGATGTTACTACTTTTCATGTTACTTATTATTTGTTTATTTGAATGATAAGAATATTGAGTTGAGTGCTGATGTAACAGAGTATGGTACTGTAAGTGTATACTTGACGCAATCAGAAAATCAAAAGAGATCCTCTAGCACGAATCATGAAGAACAATTAAGGCATGCAAGCACAAACCCTAAGTTTTGGTTCTGGAGTCCACTAGAGAGAAAATAATCTCAAAAATATTATTATGAATGATAAAAAATATCCAAAAATACAAGAAGTCCTTAAATACTATAATGAAACCCTAGAATGAAAAAAAAAATAGAAATTTGGAATTAAATTTGAAATAAAAGGAAAATCAAAAATACAGAAATACAGTAATTTACCGTTTTGAGGCCTTAGACGAGCTCAAATGGCCAAAATAATATGAAACATATCATAGCGTTGAGTATTGTAATCCTCGTCGAGATGGTTTCAACGGCACTGGCCTTGCCTGATTCTAACTCTGAATGCAAAAATTATGCTCAAAACTGCATTGAACCTTTACGACGATCCATCGCTTCTTCAATCTTTGCTGCCATTCGCCCTGCATTAAGACTTTAATGTTAATGAGTTAAATAAGGATTTGAATGAGGTTGGTGATAAAACTGAGGAGGTTAGCACCAAGTAAGCTGATGAGTTCTTGGATGTTGTTGTTAATAATGAGTTTTAATTTTTTTTTTCCTTTGATTTATTTTTCTACTGTATTTTTTTAAAATAATGTTGTTTGGTTTTGAGGTTAATTTCATTAATTACTACATTTCTTGACCTGCGATGAATTTTGCTAATGATGTCCACTTATAAGATATTACTCTGCCGCAATATGGGATTGGTGGTTATGAAGAGAATTATGAAAATGGGATGGTGCATGTATTGAAGATGAAGTGGAAGAATGGATTAATTATGTGTCTCAGGTGAAGGAGGTTAGGGTTGACAGTGGACTGAAGGCTTCAAAGGGCAAGAAGAAGTTACATATTTTAAAGGGTAAAGAGATAACCAAGGAATCGAAGGCTGCATCTTCCAGGAATGTAAATAATAAACGCTCAGATAAAGATGTAACCTAGGAGACTGGGAAGGCTGGTACTTCGAAATACATTTACCCCGTGAGTGTTGATGCATGTCTAGGTAATGTTGTTTGGAAATTCACTAAAGATAAAGTTGTTTCTTCTATTTCGAAGAAGAGCAAGGTAGGGATGTTAGTGTTAAGCACACAACTGATAAGTCTTTAGTTGTGGAGAAGAAGCCAACTAAGAAAGCCAAAGTAGAGTTGGCGAATGCATTACCTGAGGATATGTAAGATTTTAGTAGATGTTAATTTTTAAAGATGTTTAATTTCCTGCTATCAAGGTTTTTATTGCCTGTTTGAGATTCTGATTTTATTTTTTTGGTAGTTGTAATAATGTTTTATGTTTCCCTGTTTGAGGTTCTGATTTTGAGTTTTTTTATAGTCTTTAATGATGTTTTATTTTATGTAATTGAGGTTTATACTCCTCTGTTTGAGGTTCTAATTTTGATTTTTTTTATAGTCTGTGATGATGTTTTGTTTTATATTAACGAGGTTTATATTTTTCTATCGAGGTTCTGGTTTGAATTGTTGGTAGTGTGTAATGATTTTTTTATTGTTGTGGTTTATCTCCTCCTGTTTGAGGTTATGTTTCTCCTTTTTTCCTTTTCCCCCAGTGCTAACTTCAAAACCACTTGTCAGTTTGAGAAGTTTGTTGAGGTACTGGAGGATTTAACTCCCGCTCAAATTAGAGATGTCGAACACATTGGATTTGGTGGTTTGTGGAAGTCCAACATTAGGTATGTGCCTATATATTTGGTTAAGATTTTGATAAAGAACTTCAATACCACCGCTCTTGTCCAAGATATGGGTAAAGAGAGGTGTCCTTTGGATAAGAATGATATTTATGATACGTTTAAACTTCTTATTTCTGAGTGGGTTGTGTTTGATGTTAGCCATAAGGGATTATTTAAGGGAGTTGCTACTGTTGACGATTAGATTAGATTTAGTTGGTTTGACAAAATATGCAATTAAGGTTGGCATTATAATTTTTTAAGGATTTTTATAGTGCGTTCCCAGATTTGGTATGTGATCAGATGGATAGATTTAAGAAGGTTCTTGTGATGTTTTTTGTGGCTCGCTTTTTCCCCTTTCTTCTTGGAACACATCTGATATGCCAATTGTGAGCTCGTTGAAGGATGTTGATATGATTTTTAGTTATAATTGGTGTGGGTTTGTGCTGAAGAGGTTTTGTGCCACATTTTATCGAGTTAAGAATTCCCAAAAGTTTAGTTATGTGAATACGTGTTTGATCGTTCTTCTTGAGCCTTTCTTTTACCAATACCCAATCCATGGAGTTTTTTTTATCCTATTAAGCTTTCGTTACACCACCAATGGGATACAAAAAAGTCAAGTACTACGATTTGTATCGTTGTGGAGGATACACAGGTTTTCTGAGAGGCATTTTTCATTTCTCGTTGACTGATAATGGGGTGATGATTGGTGTCATCCCAATTAATAAGAATCCTTCAACATCTGGGCCATTGTGTTCGACAAGGATTAAGAATCGCTTTACTGAGTTGTAGTTGGTTGATGGCATGTAGGATGATGAACAAATCGAGTGTATTGTAAAATATGTAAGCATCTGCTCCATTGATTGATTTAATTTTTTCCCATGAGCTTTCTGTTTTGTATGTTGAGGTTTATATTTGTATGATGAGGTTTATGTTTTTTATGATGAGGTTTGTGATGTATATGATTCTTGATGGTTATGATATTTTCTTAAGGTGTTGATTTTTTTGGTGAGTTTTTTTATATGCTATGTTCCAGTTTTAATTCTTGATGGTGCTGAGTTTTTTTATTTGTTTTGGTAGCATTTGGATTTTGCAACAATGAAGTTGAAGAGATATTTATTTCTTTTTAGTTTTTTTATTGAGCAACATTATGTATGATGAGGTTTACTATTTTTATGCTGAGATTTATGATTTTTATGTTTCTTGATGGTTCTGAGTTTTTCTTAGGTTGCTAAGTTTTTTTGTTGAGTTTTTTTATGTGCTGAGCTTTATGATGTTCTGAGTTTTTTTATATTTTCTTTTGGTATCCTTTAAATGTTTCGACCATGAAGTTCAAGAGGCTTGTTTCTATCACTAGTGACCAGTGGCCAAAGTTGTTTCTAGATTGAATGAAGGAGGTCCTACAATTCCTAAGGATGAAGTTCTTCCAACTCCTCTGAGATGGTTTCTGATGACACATAATATCCTATGAAAATTTCTCAAATTGATGTGATGATCGAAGATGTGTTGGAGAAACAAAGCAAGGAATGCTGAGCTTTCTTCATTTAGCATTCGTAGGTTTACAGTCATTAGCCAAAATCCTGATAGGAATGTGTAGCTTTAGTGTTAGGGATGTCTTGAGATTTGTAATGGTTTGAATTTTTTAAATTATTAATTTTTGCAAGTGTTTAGATTGTTATGGTTTGAATTGTGTTTTTTTGTTCTTGAATTCTAGATTGATGGGTTTAATATATTTTATCCAGGTTGTGTTCCTAGAATTGATGTCACAGTTTAGGTTTTCGTGACCAATTGATGTTTCTATGTTTGGAAATGAGGTTTCTTTGAATTATTCCTATGTTTGATCCGCACTCTACTAGGTTGCTAATAAACAACCTTTTTACGGGAGATCTACTAACCCACAGAGCACTTCACAAAGATAAGATTTATATTGTTTCTCCCATTCTTACTACAAAACTACCGAGGAGTAGATAGTGGTAAGTCTTGGTCGTCCACAGAGATGCTAGGACTTTAAAGGTAAACTGAACAAATCCGTAATCGGGTCATCAATCCGATCATGTGTCAGGAATAGTCAATATCGCAAAACAAGGTTTGGGGGGTGGGGGTTATCTGACAACTATGATCATGTAAAGAGAATAGAGTAAACTATATAAAACTAGCACTTAGAGATATTAGCATTACATGAGCGGTAGTGTATTTCGATTCTAGATTCAATCAAGTACAATACATATAAACCTATCATTTTACTTATGTCACATAGTGTGATCGGCAGTCAACACTTCCCCGTGTCATTCACACAAAGGTGCTCTCATTTTCTTCTACTGACACTGCCTCTGTAATTAGGGAAGTTCAACAACGTTCTCTCCTATGTGCAGTTCTATTCATTCCTTGTAAGGAATTACGTCCCGGGCACTCCACAGTGAATGATTCTCTCTAGGCCTATAGAGGAAAAGAGATCGATACCTTGTGGTGACTCTAGGGTTGCGACAACAAGGGTCAAATTATGCTAACCCTAAGTTGCTACTACTATAGTGTCCTCCTATCGGGATACTGTCCAGTTATTCACCAGCGAGTAGCTAGTATAATTGCGTACATTTATTAGAGCGGTGCTCACAAGCCACATGCACACACTCTCACAGTTGCGAACTTCTCACTCAGCCTATTACCCTAGCCAACACACCATATGGGACAACATTGTGCACCATACAATGCAAGTAGACTAGGGTGTATGTCGACATAATATATCAATCATGCATTTAACAAGAATGTAAGGCACAAGTCAACAAAATACTCACAAGGATAGGAAGATCTTAGAATCTTACAAAATAACTACCAAGTCATGGATAAAATATAAGTCCTCAAGCTAAATCACTACTCCCTAAAAATTGAACACAATTAATCCATTGGATTCAATACCCTTGTACAAAAAAGAGAAAATAAAACTAAGAGAGAAGAGATAGTCCATTTTCTCTCTCTCTACCTACTCTTAGGAAAATTAGGAGAATAAAAACTAAGACTAGCCAAACTTAAATCCTAGTAGACATAGGCTCATATATATATATATATGTGTGTGTGTGTGTGTGTGGGTTTTCTAGTAACTGCAGTTTGTGGCGCAAAAAATTATTTTATGTAAAATTAGACCTTGAGTGTGAACAAACACTTCCGGCTTGGAACTATAATGTTCCTAGGTCTAAGCTTCTCAAGTCGAGGATTTGTCTCACTGCTGATTCCGAGGTTGTCTTAAAACTTAGCAAACACTCGATAAGTCTTCGTCATGCTGAATTTGAGAGCAAAGGTATTTTTTTTGTTGTAATCTTATGGTTTTCCTATATCATATGAACATTTTAAACCCTTATTTTTTGTATTTTCAGTAATGTTTGGGTGGTCGTATAACTTCTGTGTATGTTAAATTGCCGATTTGATTACAAGACGACGTCCCGTCGACTGGCCATTTATTCCTGATGATGAATTTGAAGAACTTGAAAACTCCCCGGTCCAACCACAGTACCCTATTGCTAAAAATATTTCTCAGGAGAATCTCTCTCAATCAAATTCTTAGTTAACATCTAGTAAATGAATGACACTAGAAAGGGAATGGATGTCTATAGGGGATACTGTCGCTGCAAAAGAAAGGAAAAGAAAGTAACGCAGTGGTGGTTTGTCGAATACCTCAGGGACCTCTGAGAAGAAAGGTCACACTAGCCACTCCCGTTCTAAGCCTCATGTACGAAGTAATAACTTCTTGACAGTGGAGACCATTCCTACTACTCTTTCTAAGCTCTCTTTTCGTGAATCGATGGTTGTGGTATGTTCCCTGTAGCTCTAAAATGATTTTTTTTGTTCAAGTACTCTCTTATTGAGATGCTTAACTGTTATTTTTATTTGTTTCTTTTTCAGGATGTTTTCATAAGATTGCAGAGACTCTTCAGCTTATTTTTTAGCAGGTTGCCAAATTTTCCCTGGAAGACAATTCGTTGGTGGATAAGTACAAGGCTAATGAGAAGAAACACGAGGCTATGAAGGTCTCGCTTGAAGCTAGTGAGAAATGTGCACAGGCAGCTGAAGAAGAAACCAATAAGCTCTGCTCTGAGTTGGAAGAGATGCAGACTGAAGGTCCTATTTTTCCTAACTACCCCCAAGTCCTTGCTAATCGGCTTTTAAAAAAAAAGTGTTTCTTCAACCTATTTTAGGAGATCTCTAGTTCTGCTCGCAATATTTGCTGGTGCGAGCCTTTGGTGGAGCTTCGGAAGGCGAATCCTGGCTTGAAAGTGAAGGGATTTCCTTCATTAGCTAAGGGAGAAAGGGTATTAGAGTAGCCAAAACTATAATTAATGTTGAATTTTTGAAGAAGATTTCTGATGGAGGGCATCCTTATACATTATTATCGTATCTTTCTGTTCTTCGTTCACTGCCTTCTATTTCTGAGCTGCAAAAGGGTCAAGTTGATTATCTTGACAACCTTCCATTTGCTTCTCCTAATCTTGAAACTTCTTCTAACCCGGAGGTCAATGTGAACACGGAGAGTTCTGCTAAAAATGTGAACAGGAAGGATTATGCTCTTATTGCCTAGGATGTGTCTGCTTCTCTTTCTAATGGTAGTGGATCTTAGAATAATAGCTAAATTTGAGACCATTTTTATCTGTAATATATAATGTTACTTTTACAAATGTCTCCACTATCTTGGATCTTAATTTGGTATATCAATTCTAATTTTTTTTTTACTTTTTCTTCATATTTGTTCATATGCAGAGTTTTGATATTTTGGTCGACCATAAGTTTCTAAAACTTCTAGACTCGCTGGGATCTAATGTTCATTTTAAGCCTTGTCCTGAGTTTATATCCACCCATTCAAGTTTCCATATTAAGCTAGTTGAAGCTACCAAATCCCTATCCAAGGAATATCTTAGGATGCTTTCTTTTGATCGTTTTTCTAATGTTGGGAAATCTGCTTTGGAGTCTATTCCATTATTTCTTAGATGGCGTGCCCCCACTTCTTTGACATCTCTATCCTCTCCTATGAGTTTTCCTTACAGTAAATTTGTACCTGACGGCTATAATATTGAATCTATTGAAAGGATATTGTTCGCACCTTCATTGTTCTCGTGAGTTAAATTATTATTTTGCCCAACAGAATGATCTTATTCAGCGACATCAATTGAGCTTGTTTAAAATGATTGGTTAAAAAAAGAGGTAAAGAACTTTGCCACAAGTAAAGTGTGTGTGACTCATCAAAAGACCAGAATTATAGATAAATAGTGTTCTTGAATTGATCAATTAATGGATTATCTGAAAAAGAAACAAGATGAATGTGATCACCTTTCCATGTGTTTTGTAGGCTAGCAGAGAAGGTTTGATGAACAGTTCGCTATAAATACTCACTTGTGTAGTGAGAATGATTACCTTTGTGTTGAGTGTGACCGTCTTGACTTGCGCGTGTACCAGTTTGAACAAGCTTGTATGAGTACAAAGATAAACTCCAGGACTTTTCCTCATTGCCTCATGGTTCCACTAGCTGTGGGTAGCGAATTAGTTCATTTTAGTCTGATAGATCACATATTCGCCAACTATAGGAAGAGATACGCAACATGGAGGTTACAAACAAAAGAAATCAAGGAACGGTTGACCTCATGAGTATGTAACTTGATCGCGAAGAGTTCGGTCGTATAACTGATTTTAAAGCATACTATGCAAAATATCTTGATCGCATAGAACAAAGCGGTCGAACCAAGGACGGAGCCAGGAAATTTAATATGGTGGGTAATAATTTAATTTGGTGCCTCTATCTTAGAAATTTGTGCTAAAATTTTGAAAATTTAAGGGTGCAATGGGTCTAAATTTTCAAAAAAATCCTAGGGCATTTATAAAAATAATATATTAATTATCTAAAAATTAAAAATCTATGTTTTTTAAAAAGGTAGGGCAATTGCTCTGCCTTGCTCCTTAATGGCTCCGCCACTGGGTCTAACACACCATCAAGCTTACTTGCATATGAAATGGCACTACGATCATATTGTATCTGAAGAGTACCAGGGTAAGCAATCCCACCGTTATGGGGATTCTTCCTCATGTGGTTCATCTCGCTTATCAAGGCGTAGATAATTCTCTTTTGTTCGATGTAATAATTTACTTTTCAAAATGTCTCAAGTACTATCCTTGTGTTTCTATTTTGTTTTATCTTTTCAAATTCGATGCATTTCCTTCTTACTAATATAAAATGTCATATTTTATATTTTCAATCTGTTTGCGCTTGCATCTTTGTATTTCTGTTTACAAGATCTACAGCTTGCAAAATTGAGGTTATAAACCTATATTGTGAAAAGTTGTGGGATCCATAGCTTGCTTTTGCCACTTTGTTTTACAGGTAGTTGAGCTTTTTTCCAAGATCTATACAATGCTAAATTGACAGTGCAAGCTTGTATTGTGGGAAGCCGCAAGATATATTTCTTGCTTTTGTCGCTATTTTTGTAGGCATATTTACCTTTTGCAATATCGACAGCTTTCGAAATTGTAAATTTGTATTCTGTGAAACCGCTAGATCTATTGCTTGCTTTTATCGTTGTGTTTGTAGGCATATTTGCCTTTTTCCAGATCTATAGCTTGCAGAATTTAGGTTGTGAAGCTGAAAGATCTATTGATTGCTTTTATTGTTTTTGAATTTGTTGTGTTGCGATTATGCAACTTTACTTGTTCACGATTGCGATATATGATATTTAGTTCTTTTTTTTATGTGCCATGGTTTATTACTTTGTGCTGGTATAACTATGAACTTCGCATAAAATGTAAAGTGAATAATACTATAAAAGATTTGCCTTCAAAG